>JARHVA010002471.1:2117500-2287500 GCA_037957365.1 Torreya grandis | reverse complement strand
GTTGTTAAAGTAAACACTACTATTTTCAATGTTTATTATTCCTTGAGTCAATTTGACATGTCTCAATTTGACAAACATAGAATATTCAGTGTGGAATGCAACATTTTTTAGGTCATAGACTAATTTTTTGTATAGACATATGTCATTTCCTAGGGTGTCATGATTGTAAGCTACACATAGAAATAGGAATCCTAAGGAGGATCTGTTACTTTTTCATTTAGTGAACTGAAGGGGATGTTGACAAATTTTGTAGATGCTAATGAGAAGTTAATGGGTAGGCTCCTTTGTATGAAGATTGAGATAATATGGCTTATCAGGAAGGTAAACAAGTCATATTTAGTTATGATGTCAATTTTAAGGAAATCCATATGAAATGGGCATCTTGATGGGATTACTATTGATAAGGAATCTCACACTGTTGATTGGTGCTTATGACTACTCCTAGAAATGTTAGAAATTATGAGAGATGATACCCATTATCTTTTGTGTGTCCATTATTTAATGTGGCATAAGCTAACACCTATTTCATTATAGAGAGGATGAGCTCCATTATTGGAGGTTTATAGATGCAACTGAGATATATGCTTACAGATGCATAAAAAAGAATATCTGATAGAAACCTCATATCTCTTTATTTATGGTTTAGTAGAAGGAATTTTTATTCCAATAAATCGATTATTATGTTGAGACATAAAGTTGAATAAGGGATGAGTCTTTTGGTAATAAACTCTTTTACAGGGTACTCACTAGATTCGGATGATTAAAATGGAGTTATCTCAGAAAATTAAAAAAAATTCAAAGTTCCAAAAATTAAATATCAGACCTAAAATTCCCTAGAAAAATCTTAGTGGGAAAAATAACTTTCAAAAAGTAGTGTCTCAAAATGCAACTTACAGATTATCACCAACTTTCCCAATCCCACTAGTCAAACCAAGTGAGAGAAAGTTAAACTTAAGGATATTTAGGGTAAATTGGAGGAGAAATTCAATTTTTCACTTGTGAAAATTACAAATTATTCTTGGATCTCCCATTTCCTCCAATCAACACAAGTTAATAGGGGGCCTTAATTTAAGGGGGAACTTCCATAGCCTATTGCAATTTTGAAAATTTGCAAAATTTCAAATTGCAATTGGAGTTCTTATTTCCATAAAAGGTGTTTTCTAGGGAAATGGGAACCCCAATTACAATTTTTAATTTTAAAAATTATAGTTGGAATTCCAGATTCCTTAAAAGGAACTACAACTATAAATTATAATGTTATAATTTGTAAGTGTTTAATTTGCAAAGGGACCTTTCCAAGGGAACTACAACAATGAATTGCTTTGTTGTAATTTGTAATTCTTCAATTTGTAAAGGGACATGCCTAGGGGAATTGAAAATGAAAATTACACTTATATAAATTTTAAATTTACAAAAGGGGTCTAAATTTTCCCCCCAAAAAGTTGAAATTACCTAAGTTTTTATATTTTCATTTGTTTTACTTGTTCAAGCTCCTTCATCTAGGAATATTTCAGGTCTACAAATCGAAGGTGTTCCACTCCAAAGAATATTTCTCAAGTAGCCATGGATCTAAAATATTTATATGACATCATTACAAGATTAATTGTTCCATGGCATGCATAAAAGGAAGGACAGCTGTCCAGAAGTTTATAACTATGCAAGCAAGTGGCCAAGGGTAAATCTAGGTAGTTACACATGAGGACAATGTTTTTTTGCCTTCCACCATTAATTTTCACCTTCTAACTCATGGAAAAGGCATATCTAGAAAAGAAATCAAGGGTTTTGTTGCAAATATCCATCATTCCTACTAAAAATAGCTACACCAATCATTTTTCTTACAAATACATGAAGATTCTAGGCATGGTAAATGACACATTCTGGTTGGGAACATCTTGGCAAAACTTGGAGGGGTGTTTTGATATGGAATTGAAGAGCTAGACATAGATATTTAAATAATGCACAAAAAAATTAAAAAAAAATCATAGGAAAAATACATAGAGAATACTTAATAACACTATATTATAATATTCGATAATACAATGGCTATTATAAATCCAAGAAAATAGACAAAGCAACTTCTTAAATAATAGGAAGTACTAATAAAAATTTACCTCTTAATGGACTCATGAATATAGAAAAAATTAATATCTTATTATTACACAAAAATAATATATTAATTACTACCTTACTAAAACATTAGTACTATTTACTTTATGGTAAATACACAACATTCCGTAATGTGAAAACTAGATTTCCCAACACGCCCCCGCCCCCCCCCCTCCCCAATTTTTACATGGTAAAATATATCTCTTTTTTTTATTGTAGCATGATCCACCTCCGTGTGTTCATGATATTCATACATACATGTTCCATCACACATTTATTCCTTCATACTCATTTTCCATTGGTTTTCAAGGTTCACCAATAGCCTTCCAAAATGGTTTTCTCATGTTCACCAATAACCTTATAAAATAATTTTCTCAGGTATACCACTAACCTTACAAAATGGTTTAAATAGGTTTACCAATAACCTTTTATCATGATTTCTATAATAATTTTTATGTCTACATTATCCGATGCAAATATACAAAAGGGCTACATGGGAATATCACATACAAGTGAATAAGTATATACTTTCATTCTTATTTGTAACACATAATAGAAATGTAAAACATACCATACTAAAAAATTGAAAAAAAACACACCACACATATCACCAAAACATCGATGCGGCCCCAACATTTCATAACAAATTATGAGTGCCTCACTAGAGGTTAAAGGATCTATTTTAGGCTAATAGATATGGATGTGAAAATTATCATTGATCACACAACTTCAATGGCATCTAAACCCCAAAATGCACCAATGGATTTGGAATTAATCCATGCATGTGTAAATAATGTTAATGTGGATCCAAGATCATTGATTTATTGGTTGGGGATTGGAACATCTCCTATAAATGAGTATGTTACATTAGGATTATTTGATATGGCATTTCCAACATTGTTTCTTGCTTGAAGATGTGATTCGATAGAACCACAATAAAATATAAGATAAATTAAATATATCTAACCTAATAAATTTCCTCTCACCTCCCATCCTAGAGTCAGAACAAGTAAACCAATTTGTGGTGTGACTATTGAATTAATCATGAATGAGGTCAACAACACCCATGAAATTCTAACATAACAACTAACTATCAACTTTTTTTTTAGACTTAGTTGTTTAGGCTAGCTAAAATTTTGATGATGTTCCACTATGTTAAAATTTTCACCTAAGATCCAATCTGCATTAGGTAAATTATTAGATAGCTAATCCCAAAGCTCAATTCAATCTTTGGTGAAATTTGAAGCATAAATAAAGTAAAATCGAATGTGTTGTGCATTTTTAATGGTAAGGGCCAAAACAAAACTATGTGAAGGGTCCTCACCCTTATTAATGACATACTTTATAACCATGAAAAATCCCAATAAAATCCCCACCTCTACCATCTATATGATATGTATGCCAAAAAAGCACCTTTCCAGTGTTACTGAGCTTGAATTTTGGGAGGCATAACATATCAAGATTTTGTTTCATAACCACATCTTTTACTTTAATATTATGATGAAGGAGTGAAATCCTTCTTATGTTTTAAGAAATTAATCTATAGTTCATGATGTAGATTAATATAATCATCTTGACTCAACATGTTGAACCTATTAAGAAGAATAACATAATGATCCCTCAGTTGTTAGCCATTAGGGGCAGAAGAAGGTGATCAGAATCTATGATGGGTTTAAGGGAGAGGATAATATGAATAATGAGTAAGAGGTTAAGGACAATAATGATAATGAGTGGGGATGGATTCAAGGATAGAGTGTTTTGGAGATGAAGGAGGGGGTGAGGGAGAATGATCTTGGGATGAAGAATGAGAGATAGGAAGAGAGGAAGAGATAGATATCCATTTCCTCTTCCTAACCATTATCCACCCATAAAACATAAACACATATTTAAATAAAGGGATAGACTCAATAGGGACAGTAGAAGGAATGCTTGGGGTGGAGAAGGAAAAGGTGATAAGTTAGTAGTAGGTAGAGAGATAGGAGGAGGAGCTACTTTGTTGGGGGAGATAACATGTCTATTATATGGATAAGGATTTAAAGGTGGCTAATTAGATTATTCTTCCTGATAGGAAACTCACATGTCATATGGCCTTCTTTTTTATAATAAAAGCATGCATTTGGCTTATTTAAATAGACTAAAAGTTGATCAAATTCAAAACCTAGGCTAATGTGTTTAATGTTTTAATGCAATGGTGTATTCATGCCTATTTACATGTAGACCCTTAGATGAATACTTAAACTTAAAAACTTATCAAAGTTATGCTTAGACCAGAGTACTTTACCCAACTAGGACACAATGTCCATTAGAAAGGGTCCAAAACCTAGATTAGTGTAAAGTAGCTCAACCAACATGGGATAATGCAAGCAAGATGGACCCTCAAGATTCAAATTGAAGATCCAAGCCTAAAGGTAGAAAACTTGCCCAAGAATAACCCATATACACTATTACAATTTGTATTGATTATGATCTGCCAATTTGAACATACAAGAAACATACCCATTTCCTAGGCCTCATAATGCCTTAATTTCCCATACCCAAATTTACAAATTCATACAAGTCCATTTTTAAAAAAAATTCTTCACTAAGAATACCTCTTAGAAAGAATAAAATAATAGTTATACTTTGGAATTAAAAAATATAGTCAATACCATCATCTAAAAGAGGTATTTCTAGGGTTTTACCTGAATCAGAGTGTGAGTGTTTGTTGACATCGACTGATATATATTTTCACCCATATTGATTGTATCTTTATCCAGAGCTATAGTTTCAAGGTTCCTTATGGTATTCATGGCATTTTCCTCAATCTTAGATTGATCAACCTCCATGTGAGCCACTATTCGTTGGATAGAAATATTTCCAACCTACCTATCCACCATTTATAAGCACATTGGATTGATTTATTTGGTGAAATATGGAAGTAAAAAATTCTAAGGTTTCACTATTAATCTTCATTGGAAGCTTCAATAAATGATCACATGAGTTTCTTTTTCGAAAGTAAATTTTATAGTTCACATTTTTAAAATGTACACTAGAATTATCAATAATTTTGATATTTACTTAAAGATATACTTATCTATGTAAACTAAGTTTTAATTTAAAATATATATAGCTGAGAATTTACTACCCACTACACCCTTTCCTCATGTTCATCTAATTATCATTCAACTTTTTTAAAAAATTAAGTGATAACTTATAACAATATGGCTTCACAATATCAAACGACACCAAATATATAGCATAGTTAATGATTGATACATACATACATACATACATACATACATACATACATGCATAGATATATTAGATTGTGTAATATGGATAACATGCAAAAATTTAAAAATAATAATTATTTGTAATTATTTCATTTTAAATTTGTAAATAGAATATTATGGGGTTAGGTTTATTATATTATATTTTATTATTTGTTTTTACTTTATAAAATATGATGTTAGAAATATGCACTTAGAAATAACAGTAAATTAACAAAAAAAACTGACAACGATTGAAAAAAATTGCTTAAATTGTATGAGACAACTAATTTTTTAATTGTGTGCCTAATTAAGTAGATATACAAAAAAAACCAAATCAATTTGATGACTACGTTCCCTTGATTCTACTCAAATTATAATTTTCATATGACATGGCTCTACAAATACTAGAACAAAATCATTGAATCACCTAACTAACAATGGCAAATAAAGGTTTAAGAGATAAAATATTTCAAATATAAAGTCTCACCTATATCCATCATATATATATTAGAAATAATTTTTAATTTTATAAAGTAATTGGATCTTCCCACATTTTTTTTAGGATTTTAATTTTTTTTTGTCGCTAATCTCTCTTATCATTATAACATTAGTGAAAGTTCCCTCAATAATTAACGTATCTTAATATTATATGGATTACAAAATGCATACAGGATGTGAAATGTGAATGTTAATAGACTAAAATAAATATCTTACAAATTTTCATAAAAATAAAGCATGGAAAAGATGAACAAGTGATTCTAAGAAGTTACTTGACATAGAGTATTTTAAAATTGATTTATTTTTTCATTTGATTAAGATATGTCAAGGGATAAAGAAAAAAAGATAATGGTTGTGAAATTCTTGTGTTCAATGAAGAGGGAGATCTAACAATGAATGCAACCTTTGCTCTTCTTTTTTAATAACATGGATGTATGCATAATCTTGCATTCGTGAATATCTTTTAAAATTGAAAGGGTATGAAATTTAAAGTTTTATAAAGATCATAGTCTTTATAATTTATTAAAATCTAATGCCAATTGTTATATTTTTTAATGTTAGTCCTTGTAATTTATGTAATGTCATATCTCAAGCTATTTTAAATGTAAATTATTTAAGGTTGCCTCAAGTTATAGGAGGATCACACAATATGAGGACTTTTTGGATCCCATGTTGGGCTTATATATTTTTTCATATTTAGAATTATGAATATTGGTAGTTCATGCAATTTGGTGGAAACTTCATAAATTATATATTGAACTTTCCTTAGAACACCATCGACCAAAAAAGACTCAACCCATAAAGTGGATATCATTTCTAAAATAATTTTGGTTTTTAGTTAGTCATCATATGGATTTACCTAATTTACGTTTTCTAGTAAGGTTTGTGTTACTCAATGCAACTAGTATATTTAAAGATTTGAAAATTTCAATGTTATTGTTTTATTAAAATTGGAATTAATAAGTTCATTAACCATAATATATATGAAATGAATATAAAGGAAGAAAATGTTATAAAACAACTTGTGACAACATGAATGAAATAAAAACAATTAAATCAATAAAGCAAGATCAAATTAAAAATGACTAACTATGAATTATATGAAATACTTTGTTGTTTATTATATATGGTATTTCTATGTAAAACTAAATGGTCATTAGAATTGATCAAATCAAACTGATTCTAAAATTTATACATGCACTATGACTATAACTAATGAGGGTCGAGATCATAAAAGAGATGATAGGCTTGGCTTGCACTATTATACTCTACTAGTGGATTTTGTCTTCTATATAAAAATAAGTAAATTAGGACATGATCATATGTAGTTTCTTAAAACATACCTGTATGTGAAAAATTTACCTTTGGATGTGTATGAATGACTTCAAAATATCTTCTTCAAAGTTAAACCTCTAATATGGATTGCAATAGCTAAAAACCTATAAATATAAAATATGGGAGTGTAATGGACTGAGTTCATGCTAATCACCCCTATGACAACTAACTACATGTATACATAAACACATATCTTGAATACATGATTAATTATTGTTTTAAAAATTAATAACACATGCTCTTGATTAGAAATAGATATGGAAAAAGAATCAAAGTCTTATTACGTGTGTAATACTGTAAGTGTGTCTCAATATTAAAACTGCCAAGTGATAGAATATGTGATTTAGATGTTTATTTATTGAAATCCAAAAGGGTATAACCTCATGATTCCCATCTTAAAAATAATTACAAACCTATTATGATGTATATTTGAAAAATTATCATTATTAGGGCAAAGGTCAAAAACAAATAATAGAGGTTATAAAGGAAATCACTATTAGCCTTTGTTAGTCAATCATGCCTTACAAGGAAATGTTTCACAATCCAAATATGGGATGTTTATATGAATGCTTAGAGTGGTTTTTAAAAATTTAGAACATTTTTATATGTCTAATATAGTAGCATAGAAGCATATAGGTTGATATGTATGCCTAGGATATAGTGAGGAAGAGATATAAGGGCATAATAAATATTTAAGTCAATTGAAGTAAAATTGGGCCAAAACTAACATTATCAATTATTCATGATGAAATTTGAATGAATACATTATCCCTTTTTATCTATAAATTTGAATGAGGGTTATGATTGTCATAAAGAGGAAAAGATCAGCTAGATGATTACTTCTTTTGTTGGAAAATTGGTAAATTAGGGAACAATCAATTTTATTTATTTAAAACACACATTTATGGATGAAATGGACATTTAGATGTGTATGAACTTTAACCATAATAGTGATAGAAATAGTTAAAAACCTACAAATAGAAGAGGGGAGGAATTTAATGAGATAAACTAACCATAGTCATCTCTATGATGACTAATCATTACTACATATCCAATTCTCTAAATAAATAAATCAAGCATAAGTTGTTATCCTACTTATATTTATTTATGAAATTGTGCTTATTTGTCTAAATGTAACCATCTAGTGATAGATAAAATACTTGATAAATTATTCTCTCAAACTTAGACAAAATAGGCTCTAGATTTGGCTAGGTATTGCCATAAATGATTGGCATAATATTTTTAAGTAATAGGGAAGATTTACTCAATGTGAAATAGAGTCAGTGTGCCTCAATCTTGAAATTTATAAGTGATTTTATAGATATATTATATATTCATTAATATCAATAAGAAGGGAAAAAACTTCATGCTTCGCATCCTAAAAATTCAGACCAACCCTTAAGGTATAATATAAATTTGAAAATTCACCATTGCTATAGTGAAGTTTAGGATCAATCTATAGGGGTTAAAATTGAATACCACAATGGACCCATATTAGTTTATTCAGAATGTCTATAAGACTTCATAGGAGGGTTTTAACAAATTTAAAAAAGTTATGTTTGTGTAATATAACAACATAGAAATGGATAGGTCTGTATAGGTGGTTAGGAAATAGTGAGGTCAAGAAATAATTCTAGATTAAGTAATAAAGGAGAACTTAATTTTAAAGTGAGATAAAATTGAAATATCAAGTATTCATGACCAAATTTAAGTGACATAAGCTATGTTTTGAAACCAAAATATTAAACCATGTGATGTTCTAACATACATTCGTATATCATGTACTAGAGGAAGCTGACCCAAATCACCAATGATAAATTATATTTTATACCAAATGGATTACTTGGTGCTATGGGAAGACCTCTCACATGTGATGATCATATATTTCAATACATTTATCCCTATGAAACCTATTTCATTAATTAGAAGTGTTTTGATTTTTTCTATGGAAATAATTCACTTAATTTAGATTGAAGTGAGGATTTTGGCGCATGATATGAGTGCATATTATTATTATTTTCTATTTTTATTAATGGAATAATTTATAGTTTGATAAAAATGAATAAGGTGAGTCATAATAAATATGAAACATTCAAGGGTAATAAAAATTTTTGAGGGACATTCTTAGGTGTTGTCTCTAATATTATCAAAGGAACAAAACAAAAAATCTTGAATACATGAAAAACCTTGAAGGATTTTGATAAAATGGAATTAGAACAAGGGAGTTCTTTTAATTCCTATTCTGATTTTAAATATGAATGGTAAAACATATTCAAACTAAATTTTTATGTTAATTATATACCCTATAATGGTAGTTAGTGCAGGGTGATGTCAATTAGGGTGTAATGCCCATTGGTGCCTTAAAATTAATGGAGAAAACTAAATTTATAATCCATTTGATGTGTATAATATATATTTTTAATTAAAACCATGTCAATAAGAGGGGGGAGGGACATGATGATAAATTACTAAACATGATGATGAGATACCCATAAATTTCTTCTTAGTATAACTTATTAGCCTTTCAAAATAATAATTTTTGTCTCTAACTAACTATCCTTGGTTTTTCCAAAAAAACATGAAATCAAAGATGCATATAATGAAGACATTTTTTAGTTCTAATCTTCAAATTTGGATTCAACATTTCAAACATTCAAAAATATATTTAAAAAATATAACTAAATTGGATCAAAATAGTTTTCTAACAGAAAATCATACACAATGTAAAAGTAATATTAGTATTATGATGTCCCATAAAACATTGGGTTAACTTTTACTAGAGTAAGTTAACCCAATTCAATAATGAGAATAATAAAATTAAAAAAAAATTGTAAGTATGTTTAGGGAAATCCTAAAACAAGAATTGATTAATATGTGTCAACAATTTTTGTCTTGTTGAATGATGCACATTTAGTACAATATTTATAGGGATTGAAAATCATCCTTTCTCTTTCATTTTTTTTATGAATTTTTTTTTGTCATACGATCGTGATTTTTTTTGAGTCCATAAAAAATAATGATTTCAATGATGAATGTTTTTAATGTTGGCATCAATCAAGATTGAAGTTCAGTTCAACTACTAGACATGTAAAATATTATTTAAAAAAAAAAAATTGGTGTGTATGTCATGAGAATATTAGCATGATTAAAAGAAAACATTTGAAAAAACAAATAAATAACAACAAAATAATTTATTGTTGTCACATGTAGTAGTGGAAATTGACAAAGGAAAATTGAAAGAGAATATGAATTTCAATCCTATGAGGATTCATTTCATAGGTGTAAACACCCAAATTTAGTCACAGGTACTTGACAATAATAATTATTGATACATATTAAACCATTTGAATTGTGCCTGATACATGAATCTTATTTTCTATTCACTTAATGCATTTATCTATACATGGGATTATCATTCTATTCATCATCACCATAATGCATAGATTTACAATTTAGTGCTCAAACCTTTTCTACATTACTCTTAGATTGCCTCCAAGTCATATATTATATCCCTTATTCTCTATGAAAGGCGTACCCAAATAATCTACAAGTCTATTACTACAAACATTTCCACATAGAGGGACCTTTACCTTGTGCCAAATAATAGTTATTTTATAAATTTAAAATATTCATTTAAGTATTCACACATATGTTTTAAGGTTGACTGTAATTAAAAAATATATATATCACGATAATTACAAATCAAAGGTCATTCATTTTTCCTCTTTTGGTACTATAGATTGATCACTTATACATTATTGCACATTGATAAAACTTGACATATTCTTCTCAAATTCAAGATGTATCACTAAAAAAACTCACATGATAATTCTAAAGCATCTCAAACCTAGTAAAGAGTTATCATTATTAAATATCAAAGACATATTTCTAGATTCATGCATTTAGTCAAGGAGAACAATTTAATAATCAATCTAGATAGGAGAATGATGTGTGCTTACTTCCATCCTCATATTATCTATACACATAATCATTCGTCAACCATTAATAGAGTGAATGGGTTCAACTCAAATCGTTACACTTCCGTCTCTTTTTTTCAAGTTTTTAGCTTTCATGAAGAGCCTTAAGATTTCCAAAGAAAAGAGAAGGAAAAAAAATAATCTATGTATGTCAAAAATAGAATCAAAACATTTTATCTTGCCTAGTAGACATAGGTTTAAAAGGCAGCGTACAAGATATTTCTTCATATAACTATTTTTTTAAAAATATTAAATAAATAGAAATATGAAATAAAATAAATATAATTGAGTTCCAAGGATTAATAATTTATTCCTATAAGATGTTTAATATAAAATACAATCATAAGGTTATCACTAATGACGATACATTACACCTTTTATACTTAACTAAATATACATGACCAGATACCATAATAACTCATCTCATCTCATCTCATCTTGAATCTCTATTGATTTTATATTTACAGTGAGTTCTATTTTAACAAAACACACTATGACTCACTATGGCAATCACAAACTATTTAACATGAAAATTTAACAACGATGAAGACTTACAAGAGTATACTAGCCCCTTGTTGTTTATGAAAGACACGTAATAAATTTCTAGTGCTCCTCACTATGTTCTATTGATTCTTAGGTAAGTACCACAATTATTTAAAAGTTAGAAAAAAAACTGAAGGCATGAAGAACATTTAACAAGTTGGAAACATGGTAGGAAGAGCTGAATTAAGAGGATATCCTTAAGTGTCATTAACTTCTAAAACTTGCAAACATTTCTTATACTATTTTACAAATCAATAAAAGAAATGATCCATTAAAATTATATATGAAGATTAACATAACAAATAAAAATATATGTTTTGATATGAATGCACAAAACTTGTAGAATGTTGATTACTAATATTAGTGTATGCAACCAAATGGGCTTCCTTAAAATTTGACTATTGTATGATTATAAGGGTTAAAATAATTAGAACAATTAAAATTTTAAAATTTTAAATTATATGTTCTATGAAATTTAAAAATTGCTTTGTTTAGAATGTTAAATTATAGACTTTTGGTATTACATCTACCAAATTTACTTGCATGTTATAAATTGTTTCGTATTAAATTATATTGAATTATTTTTTATAATCATTTCATTAGAGAATTTTGAATTTTACGAGTATGATGAGACTTTAAAATATGTAAAACGTTCATTTTCTAGCGACACACTTTTAATGGATTAAAAAAGCTTTTAATATTCCATTTTTAAAGCCTAATATTGGAGCTAAATACTTAAATTTGAATAGTAGTGTGTATATACGTGTTTATTCATATACACACAGTTAATTATTATAATATTATAATATTATAAAATTTAAAATATTTGGATAATGTGTTTTTTAAAACATACAAGTATATTTAAAAAAGATGAACAAAAATTGTGATAACAATATATATATATATATACACACACACACACACACACAGACATGTGTGTGTGTGTGTGTGTGTGTGTGTGTGTGTGTGTGTGTGTGTGTGTGTGTGTGTGTGTGTGTGTGTGAAATATGAAAAACAATGAGGGCACAAAGTCATCCCAGGGTTCTTTACATAGAAATAGAAAACATAACACACTAAAGACAATTGTGGGGGCACAAAGTCTCTCCACAGTTGGCTTTAGGACACCTTCCTAACTACTTTCACTAATTCTAATTATTTAATTAAAGGGACAAGAATTGCATTAAGGAAATATAGATAAGAAAAATTTCCCCACCAACCAAGTTATTACAGGACAAAGTCTAAAAAATATGATCAACAATCTGAGCTCAAAGTCTCAGTAGTGCCTTTTAATTTGGGTAGAATTTAGTTTCTTATAAAAAAAGATCTCATCAAACAATAATAGAGAGTCCAATATATAGCCCTCCAAGAAAGAGTTGGGAGTAGTAACACATCATGCCGCATTAAATTTTGTCAAGAAGATATGCTAGAATCGAGCGTATTTGCCCATTTGCTTTTCTCAATGCAGAGAAACGGGTCACACCATTAAATGTTTGTATTCTCCAAGGTCCAACTGGTGGTTTGCTTCTAGAAATGTATCTCAGGCATGAATGTTTCTAGTCTTTCTTCATCATTCCTCCTTTCCTGGCTATTGAATCTGATCCTTGGTTCAATTTAATCCTCTATTCTTTGGTAGCTTTTCACTGGTCGTAAAAATTGATACGTGGCACGTTCTACTAAAAAATAGGTGAGGACACTTGGAAGCATCCATAGGACTCTGAGAGATGTTTATTAAAAGAAGCTTTGAAACCTGTAATAAACTCAAGATGTGGATACAGACACTTGTCGCACTTCACAAAGTTACAACGGGACATGTGGCAGCTTTCATTTGTCTATAGAAGCTTTAGAAATATTTTTGAAAGTCCTATGGAAGAGAACATGTGGCAGATTCCAATGAGCTCATAAAAACATTATAAAAACATTTGAGACTCTTTTAGATTCATGTAGACGCAGACGCTTGTCGCATTATGCTTATCTTAGCCATCTACCTGGGATCCACCACAGTCCTTACTTGATAAAGAGACCAAATTGTGGATGTCAACATGTGGTAGCTTCCATCGAGTTTTGGCTTTTCTTTTGAGACACTCTAGACTCATTTTAGATTCATGTGAACAATGCCATGTGGTGGCTTTCACTGCTTGAAACTATGTCTTGACAGATGACATGTGGCATCTTTTCGAGCTTTTATTTTCTAAATGGGTTTTCTATTTTGGGGAACCTTTTCTTTGGACAAAAATTCCAAAAAACTTGTTCCTATACAACTTTGTCACAGGAACTTTTCCAAATGAATCCCCTTTCTTGTTTGGCCTTTGAATCAGTCTACTTGCTCCCCGCCTACCCTCCGTATGGGTTTTTTTAGCTCTAAAGCAACCTTTCATATTTTTACAATGGTCTACTTTCATTTCCAAGTGCCCTCTAAAAGGGTTGTTTATCCTTTGGCTTTGCCTTAGTAAAGTTTCTACCAATCTCGATAGGTGACACGTGGTAGCATCCACTGTGAAACAAGTGAGGACACATGGCAGTATCCACTTAGCTTTGTAGAGACTTTGGACACCTTTTGAGTGTCTTGTGGAAGATGACACGTGGTGGCTCCTGCTAAGATTTTAGAAACACTGTAGATATACTTGAGAATCATTTAGATTCATGAGGATATAGACACCTATAGTGTTCCACTTATCTTACAAAGGACACGTGGCAACTTCCACAAATTTTAGAAACAAAATTAAAATGGGGCTCGGCAAAAAACACTTGGCAGCATCCATTGGTCTCCATCAGGCTTTTTGTTTTGGGCTTTCTTTGACTTAGTTACTTTTGCCATGAAATTTCCTCTGCAAGGGCACTTGTACTTTGACTTTTGGGGCACTCCTTTGAACCTGCCACTTGAACTGACCGATTGAACCAACTTTGGTTCAATGGTTCAATGGTGCATTCCTTCATTTCTATTGACCACTTGAAACAAGCTTTTGGAAATAAACTATGTTGAACTTCCCGCCTTTAACCCTGTTGAGCCTTTGAACCTAAGTGGTTCACTAGTTCAACAGTTTAATGGTTCAAGTCTTCTTCTCTTTGACAAGTGTCTTGAAGCCATTGAACTAGAAGTGATTGAACTTTGAACCTTGACAAAATCTTGAATAATTCCTAATTTTGAAAGCTTAGAACAATTTTTTGAAATGGGAAGAGATATTTTGGTATTTCAAAACCAAAATAGCCCAATTTTTTTTTGAAAAATAAGTGACATTTTTCATGTACAATAGCTGGCTCCAGTTGGGGAAATTCTATCAATCTTAAAAAAGAATTGAAGTGAGTAGAATCTAGAATCTCCAGTGTCTTCATGTGTACCATTGGGCTATGGAGTCATGTTACCCAAAAATGAAAGGCATAAAAAATGAAAGCCAAAAGAACAAAACGAAACTAAAAACTATACAAATATACATATGTATAGATGAAAATGATTTGATACTTAAAAAATTGAAGTGTTTCAGATGTTGCCCACTGTGAGGCAGAAAAAATAGTGTGCCATCTTGATACTTTAGTAGGAAGCTATTTTCACCATTGTGTTAATGAATAATAAATGGGCCTCTCCAAAGAGAGTCAAACTTTCCATGCATCCCTTTTGGTTCTCTCCTTTTGTCCCATAATAGGACTTGATCTCCAACTTGGAAATCATGGTTTTTTGCCTTTTAGTCAAAGAGTTTCTTTACCAGGTTTTGATGGGCAACAATTCGATCTACCACTATAGTTATCTATTCATCCAACTCAGTCAAGCACATGATTCTCTTATCAAGGGGGCTTTCATATGTCTGATCTTCAATTGCCTTAGTCAATTTCAAGGTTGGCAATTCTAAGGTGATTAGTATCTCATCATTGATACCATAAAGAAGTTGGAAATGAGACATACCAATTGCCCTCTTTGGTGTAATTTTGTCTGCCCAAAGAGCATCAACCAATGCTTTATGCCATGTCCTTTGATTGTCATTTGCCAGCTTCTTGATGATAGTCATCAGGTTCTTATTGCTTGATTCAACTTGTCCATTCCCTTGTGGAAAGTAATCAGAAGAGTGGGAGAGTGTAATCCCATAATAGAAATAGAATTATGTAATCTCCTAAGAAGTGAAACAAGCTGCATTGTCAGCAACAATCTTGGTTGGGACTCCAAACTTGGAAATGATATTATCCTTGGAGAAATTGCACACAACATCTGAAGTAACATGCTTGGTTAGGATTGCTTATATCCACTTGGTGAAATAGTCAATTGTTGTAAGGAAATAATCATGTCAAACACTTGAAGATGGGTTTATAGCTTCAAGAAAATCAATTCCCCATTGCTGGAATGGCTCCTCTATGACCACTGGCTTGAGAGGCAGGGAAGCTAACTTGGGTCTTCCAACAAATTGTTGGCAAAGTTCACATTTTCTCACCCACTTATATGCATCTTGAAAAAGAGTTGGCCAGTAATACCTGGCTTGCAGAATCTTGTGGTCAGTCACAAGAGCAAAAAAATGTCCTCCATAGGCTAGATTGTGGAAATATTCAAAAGTTGGCTTTGTTGCTCTTTGTCTACATAGTGAAGGAATACTCCATCTAAGCTTCTCTTGTACAGGCCATTATCCCAAAGGAAAAAATTGGTAGCTTTCAACTTGATAGTCCTCCTTTCTTTGTAAGATAAATGAGCAAGACATTCACTATAAGTAAGGAAATGAGCAATACCTGAATACCACTCATTGGTAGTGGAGACAAAGAGAACTGTAGGTGTGTCTTCCACTTCTGCTTCTTCATGCTTTGTTTCTTCTGGTTGGTTATCAACAATTAATTGGCATTGGCCTTTTCTCCTTACCAGCTTTGTGTCTTGATGTCGAGATCAAACTCCTAGATCTTTGCAATCTAATTGCCTCTTTTTGTCCCAAGCTCTTGCTGATTTAATATGGATTTAACTGTAGTGTCAGGAACCAAGGTAGTAGTGTGTGAATTCAGGATATAGAAGCAAAAATGCTTGACTACTTTCACTACTGTATAGGCATGCTTCTCCATGTTCAAGTACTTTAGCTCATGGGTTTTGAGAGGTAAACTCATGAAAGAAATGGGAGATTCCATACCTTCTTTATCTTGTTGAACCAAAAAAATTGAAAGCGTGTGTTTAGAAGCATAATTGTATATGATGAACTCTTTGTTGTAGTCTGGACAAACCAGAGTTGGGGCATGGGCAATGGTGGTCTTTATATCCTCAAAAGCTAACTTGCCTTCTTTAGTCTAGCTGAAGGTGGACTTTCCATTCATCATGTTCACAATGTGTCAGGTCTTCTCAGCAAACTTGGGGATGAACCTTTGCAAAAAATTCACCATTCCAAAAAAAGAGTGAACAACAGCCTTATTTGTAGGCAAGGTAAGCTCTTGAATAGATTTGACTTTGTCTGAGTCAATCTTTATGCCTTCTTTGGACACAATGTGTCTAAGATGTTTCCCCTCTATTACTCCAAAAATAGACTTCTTGGGGTTCAAAAAAATGCCATTCTGATGGCAGCACTCCAGCACTTGTTACAGATGATGTATATGATCAGAATGATGCTTTGAAAAGGTTGTCAAGTCATCAAGGTATACCACAATGAACTTACCTATCTCATCCTTGAAAGAAAGGTTCAATGCTCTTTGAAAAGTGGCACCAACATTTATTAAGCCAAAAGGCATCCTTCTATATGCAAACATGCCCCAGAGTGTGGTGAATGCAGTCTTATGTTGGTCTACTTCACCAACTTCAACTTGATTGTATCCTGAGAAGACATCTAGCATTGATAACATTTTTGATCCTGTCACTATTGGAAGTACTTGATCCATGATTGGCAAAGGATAGTTATCCTTCAAGGATGACTGATTTAGATTCCTGAAATCTACACAAATGCAAATTTAACCATTTTTCTTCATTACAGGCACTATATTTGCAATCCATGTAGAATGATGGATTGGGAAGAGGATTCTAGCATTTAAAATTTTTTGTATCTCAAACAAAATAGTACCTGATATTTTTAGATTGTACTATCTAGATTTTTGCTTATAAGGCACCGAGTCAGCCTTGAGAGCAATGTCATGATGAATTTCATCAGGCTTGAGAGACTTTAGGTCATCATAGGAGTATGCTAAGACATCCATATATTGGCAGAGTAGAGCAATGAACTTGAACTTTTCTTCTTGAGTGCATCACTTACCAATATTCACCATTTGAAGATTTTCTTTACTAGTCAAATTTATTTGATCAAATCCCTGACATAATTTTGAATTTGCTTGATGTTGCTTGATGAATATGTCATGCTTGTCAAATAGTTTCTCAAGGGAAACCAGGCCTTTGAAAATTTTATTTCCTTTGAGTTGTAAGAATTCTTCCTTTGCATTTGGACTTAAATCAGGGGTTGGTTCACACTTATGGGGTTCACTACCTTCAAAATCTAGTTATTTAAAGCTATCTTTTCATTCTAAGAAGGCAATGATTTGGTGATCATCATTGAATACTTGCCAATGATCAGCATTGTCAGGAACACTTGGTCTAAAGACTAACTCAATGGTGTACTTAATTCTTGTGAAGTCTGAGTGAGGAATTAAGAGAGTTTCTAAAATAGTAAGTGTATCAGCTCGGTCATTAGATTCTCTAGGTATGACAAAGATGTTGAAAGCATCAAAGCTTTCAATTTGGTCCCATACTAAGTTGAAGTAGTGGCACAATCTTTCATTCTTGGTTTGGTACAGGTTTCTCATTTGACAAGCCACTAGTTTAACATCTCCTTTAGCATGAATGAATTTGATGTCTTTGTCTTGGGAAGCCTTCAATCCAAGCAACAAAGATTCATATTCAACTGTGTTATTGGTGTTATTGAATTGTAACTTATAGGAGTAAGGAAAAATATCTCTTTGTGGAGATATTGACACAATCCCATCTCTTGACTTGGTAGAGGAGTAGCTACCATCGAATTCTAGAGTCCATACCTCATTAGACACTGATCTTTCTTTAGATTTTACTTTATTAGAAAGGAGAGATCCCTCTCCATTTGTATTGCAATCTACCAATTCTTTTGTTGTGCTAGCTGAACTAATTTCAAGATTGACACATTAAATAACTTTATTAGATGCTTTATGAACTTCATCTATAGATAGAAAATAGTTACCCATGCCTGAAGACTCAAATAAGATATGAGCTTCAGGTGCGGATGTCTGAGTGACAATATATTTTGATTCCTTTTCAAGAAGTAGCCTCTATATGATGCCTTTGATAGGTATTCTTACTTCGGATAGGTCCATGCTCAATTCTCTACTAACATCTTTACAAAAATTTTGACCTAGTAGATACCATAGGACGTTGGGACATCAGCCACTAGAACTGTCATCTTGATTCTTTCATTTGGAAAGGCTGCAAATGTAAATTGGGCATCTTTGATTTACCCCAATAGGGGTAATTTTTAGTTTTTCATGGAGAAACATGTACCAAATATTTTATTAAGTGTGAGATTAAGAGATTCAACTACTTTGGTAGGCATGACATTGTTAGATGTGCCTAAGTCTATAATGTAGTTACTCAGCTTATGACCATTTATCAATAACAAAAAATAGAAAGGTTTTATTTCCCTAGAGGTAGTTAGAAGAAAAATGACAAGATTGTTTGGAATGAGCATGTTCTTTGGAGAATTAGGAGTTACCTTTTTAGCCTCTTGTCTTGCAAGGATGGCTTTATTCTTCAAACACTCAAATAACCTATCAAATTGTTTAGGATTGGATTATAAATATTAAAACTCACTAATTTGAATTTTGGTTTTCTTAACATGATCAATTATGTCAAATGACTAAATTGAACTAGGAACAAAGGAAGGTAATTCAACTTTTTGGTTTGTAAAGGGGGAAGGACTGATATGAAAAATTAAAGTTAAAAGTGAAGGTGAAATTGATGTACTTACCTTCTTGGTGATCACCAGATCCTGTGGCTGGAAAGGCAAAGAGGTTTCATGTTTAGCAATTAAAATTGATGGTTAAGGTTGCTTCTCTATTTTCCCTTTATCAACTTCTTAGGTTGATTGGTTCTTAGCCATGGTAAACACTGTGTATGATCCATCAAAACCTTCTCCTTTACTTCTGGGTTCATTCTGGTAGTTCAAGAAACTAATGTTGGAGTCACTAATTGATTCTTCTTGGTTTTCTATGAAGATA
Organism: Torreya grandis; assembly: GCA_037957365.1. Classification (NCBI taxonomy): domain Eukaryota; kingdom Viridiplantae; phylum Streptophyta; class Pinopsida; order Cupressales; family Taxaceae; genus Torreya; species Torreya grandis. The sequence goes on along the minus strand of JARHVA010002471.1, from coordinate 2,267,612 downwards.
TTAGCATCATTTTTTTGACTCAATTCAGGTTGAAAAGAGAAATCTGATTCTGCTTCAAGATATCCCATTACTGAATTAGCTAGGAGTGCTTCAATAGCAAGTTTCCCTTATGGGGGAGGAAGATGATTTAGCTGCTCTTGATTCCTTGCAGTATTACCATGATATGATTGATTTGGAGATGTCTTCCTTGGCATATCTCTGTATGAATGAACAAAGGAAATTCCTTGTGCCATTTGCTTTTTGAGAGCAATAAACTCATTTGCCAACTTTTGCACCATTTGATCAGTGGTGCATGTAAAATGGATATTCAAAAGATGATGAGGGTCTATTTCTATTTAAATCTCTTCTTATCTTCCCTACAAAGATGAGTTCATCTTCTACCTCAGTGGCCAAATCTTGAGCTACGGCAAGGTCTATTTGACCAGCATGTCTCAAAAGGAAACTCAATTTAGGTAACTGAGAATTAATGAAGAATTATTTGAGATTCGCAGTTGTAGGTTAAGCAATTACAGGAATCCTATTTCTTAGTTTGTAAAACTTGGCTATGAATTTCCTCATTGGCTCATGAGGCTCTTTCTTCATTTGTGTAAGTTGAGCCAAAAGGGCATGTGCATCTTTTGCATGTTTGAATCTGGCTTCAAACTTAACTTTGAGGGTATTTCAATCAGTTACTGATCAAGCCTATAAATGGTAAAGCCAATCTGCAGCAACATTTTGTAATATTTCTACAAATAGCCTGACTGCCACGTCCTCAAATTCAACTCCAATTACACCATAGTCTATGCTAAAGGTTGTAATGTGTTCATCAGGATGAACTCTCTCATCACCATATAGTTTGGGGAGATTCTTGTTTGAACTACATGAGAGCTCATGTAGAGGTGGAGTAAGATTGAGACGGCCAAAAGAATTACTCTAGGGGCCTTTAAATTCCATTGTATGACTATGGAAAGGAGGAATAAAAAATCTCAGAGGGGTAATTATTGGCAAAGCTTTATTAACAATAGAAGTAGATGCTTCACTTGGTAATGGAGACCTAACTTTAGTATGAAGAAATCTCTTAGTTCGTTGGAGATGAGATGGTGAAGGAGACAAATCAAAATTAATTTGTTGTACCAACTCAAATAGAGGGTCAATAATACCTTAAGCCCTCTGGCTTCGTGTATACCTTGAATCTTCTAGGTTGTGAAACAAAAATGCAAAAGAATTGACCTTGCTTTAGCTTAAAGCTTGAGCCTTTAAACTGTGTTTTCTTTCCCAATTGGTGTGAGGGTGGAGGGAGATGGTAAGGCTATAATAATAATGGGTAAGACACAAAACTAGAGTGGAGTCACCAAAGTCTATAATAGATAAGGGTAGGGACTGTTTCAACCTAAAACATGAGGCTTCAGAATGCACATAACTTTTGCATTAAAGTCACCAAAAACTGTTAGGTGAATATTTTGTCAATCAGCATACTGATAAATAAAATAGGTCTGATCAACCATAGTAAGAAGATTGGTCAGCCAAATGTGTAGGTTTACCACATCAAAATGGGACTAATCTCTTCTCTCATCAAGGGGAGGTTCCTTGTATATATTCAAGTACTAAATATATATATATATATATATATATGTATGTATGTATGTATGTATGTATATATGTATGTATATATATATATACATATATATATATATATACATACATATATATATATATATATGTATATATATATATATATATATATGTATATGTATATGTATATGTGTGTGTATATATATATATGTATATATGTATGTATGTATGTGTGTATATATATATATATATATATATATATATATATATAATAACACATCGAGGATAGGATAAACTATCCATCTCTCTTTTTTCAGAGATGATGAGAATGAATCAAAGGAAAAATCCTGATGAAATGACAGAGGACACTCCTCTTCTTTCAAAAGTGTTGTTCAACAGACAAAAAGAATCTTTTTGGTGAAAACAAGTAACTGTAACAGGGTATAGTAACATAGCAAGATGAAATGAGGCACAAAGTCTTCACCTCAACTACCAAATGGTGAAATACAAAGAACAATGAGGGCACAAAGTTGTCCCAAGGTTCTTTATATATAAATAGAAAATATAACACACTAAAGACAATTGTGGGGGCACAAAGTCTCTACACAGTTGGCTTCAGGACACCTTCCTAACTACTTTCACTAATTATGATTATTTAATTAAAGGGATAGGAATCATATTAAAAAAATAGACATAACAACAATCTCCCCAACAACCAAGTTATTACAACACAAATTCTAAAAAGTCCCTTGCTTTCTTATTTCAATAACAAAATATGATCAACAATCTAAGCTCAAAGTCTCAGTAGTGCCTTTCAATTTGGGCAGAATTTAGTTTCTTATAACAAAAAATATCCTAAAACAATAATAGAGATTCTAATATATATCCCTCCAAGAAAGAGTTGGGATCAGTAACACACCATGTTGCACTAAATTTTGTCAAGAAGATATGCTGGAATCAGGCGTATTTGCCCATTTGCTTTTGTCAATGCAAAGAAATGGGTCACACCATTGAATGTTTGTATCCTCCAAGGTCCAACTAGTGGTCTACTTCTAGAAACATATCTTAGGCATGAATATTTTTATTCTTTCTTCATTGTTCCTCCTTTCCTAGCTATTGAATCAAATCCTTGGTTCAATTTGATCCTCTGTTCTTTGGTAGCTTTCTGCTGGTCTTAACAATTGATACGTGGCACATTCCGCTAAAAAATAGGCGAGGACACTTAGAAGAATCCATAGGAATCTAAAATATGTTTATTAAAATAAGCTTTGAAACTTGTAAGAAACTCAAGATGCAGATTCAAACACTTGCCGCACTCCACAGAGTTACAACGGGACATGTGGCAACTTTCGTTTGTCTATAGAAGCTTTAGAAATATTTTTGAAAGTCCTGTGGAAGAGAATGTGTGGTGGCTTTCACTAAGCTCATAGAAACATTAAAAAAACATTTGGGACTCTTTTGGATTCATGAAAATGCAAACACTTGTCGCATTTCGCTTATCTTAGCCACCTACCTGAGACCCACCACAGTCCTTACTTGATAAAGAGACCAAATTGCAGATGTCGACACGTGGCAGCTTTCGCCAAGTTTTGGCTTTTCTTTTGAGACACTCTAGACTCATTTTAAATTCATGTGGATGATGCCACATGGTGGTTTTCACTGCTTGAAACTGTGTCTCAGCAGATGACATGTGCAATCTTTTTGGGCTTTTATTTTCTCGGTGGGTTTTCTATTTTGGGGAACCTTTTTTTGGACAAAAAGTCTGAAGGAATTTTTCCTTTACAACTTTTCCATGGGGACTTTTCTGAAGGAATCCCCTTGCTTGTTTGGCCTTTGAATCGGTATGCTTGTTCCCTACCTACCCTCCGCATGGGTTGTTTGAGCTCTAAAGTGACCTTTCAGATTTTTGCAACAGTCCACTTTGGTTTCCAAGTGCCCTCTGAAAGGATTGTTTGTCCTTTGGCATTTCCTTAGTCAATTTTCTGTCAATCTCAACAGGTGACACGTGGCAGCATCTACTCTAAAATAGGTGAGGACATGTGGCAGTATCCACTTAACTTTGTAGAGGCTTTGGATGCCTTTGGAGTCTCCTACAGAAGATGACACATGGTGGCTTCCGTTAAGCTTTTAGAAACATTATAGATATACTTGAGACTCATTTAAATTTATGCGGATACAGACACTTGTAGCATTCCTCTTATCTTACAAAGGACATGTGGAAACTTCCGTAGCTTTTAGAAACAAAAGTAAAATGGGGCTCGATAGACAACACTTGGCAGTATCTGTTGGGCTCTATCAGGCTTTCTTTGACTTAGTTACTTTTGCCATGAAATTTCCTCCGCAAGGGCACTTGTATCTTCGACTTTTGGGGCACTCTTTTGAACCTGCCACTTGAGCCGATCGATTGAACCAACTTTGGTTCAATGGTCCATTCCTTCATTTCTATTGACCACTTGAAACAAGCTTTTGGAAATGAACCATGTTAAACCTACTACCTTTGAAACTGTTGAGCCTTTGAACCTGAGTGGTTCAATGCTTCAACAGTTCAATGGTTCAAGTCTTCTTCTCTTTGACAAGTGTCTTGAATCCGTTGAACCGGAAGTGATTGAACTTTGAACCTTGACAAAAGCTCAAATAATTCCCAATTTTGAAATCTTAGAACAATTCTTTGAAATGGGAAGAGATATTTTAGTCTTGCAAGACCAAAATAGCCCAAATATTGTCCGAAAAGTGAGTACATTTTTTGGATACAACAAAACTAATGTTTTAGATAATGATTTTAAATTTGAATATAATATATATTTTATTAAAATACATAATATTCATTAAAAATTAATATATAATATATTTAGAAAAGACTAATTTTATTGAATATCAAAAAATAATAAATTAAAAAATTGTTTTTTAAAAAATAAAAAATATATTTAAATAAATAAATATTATATAATAAAACTTAATAACCCCTTCACATAAAACATCACTAACACTCGTATATCAATTAAAATTATGTAAAAAATACCACCACCATTAATTGGTCATCTTCCCTTTATGTATAAAGAATAGTGCCAAATGATATTCCACATTAATTGTAAAAATCACCATTGAATATCAAGTTGTTGGCATTAGACGCCCTGATCAAATATATTTGTTTGAGAAACTTGGCATGGAATCTTAAGGTGAATGTTTCCATTTGTCAGTGGATTTAATTTTTGCTATGCCAATATTTGTTCAGAATGACTATGAGAACCAAAAAATATCCCACCAAAGACATTGAGAAGTTAAAATGGTTCAATTGGTGTGATGATGACCTTACTTTGTTGTATAGGATTGATTCTCATTGCTTTCATCAATATCATAATTAGATTTTATTGCCTGAAAATAAGCATCCTGCTCATTGTCATTGTATTGATCAAGGCCACGCCAAACATTGGCAGGAAGATTGTTGCAAAATGTGAAACTATATGGCTTAGTTAATATTTTGGTTTGTAGTTCAGTAGACTTAGGTTTCCAGCAATTCTTGCCCTCGACCTTAAACATGAAGAGACAAACAGGTTCTTACACCAAATTAGGACCACTTATAGTGAATGTCTTAGTTTTTCCACTCTCGAGCGAGTTCTATCCTTCATTGAGATGTTTTAATACCTCATTTCCATTCTTATCATGGAACCTTCCATGGACTGGGTTTGTGGTCCCTTAATCATTATGAATCATGAACACTTTTTAAAAATTTCCTTCCATTTTCACCTCCAGTGTGTATGAACAATCTCCCAGTCAATATTTATAAGATTTTCACCCAAAAATCAAACAAATTTAATAAAATCATTAACTAATTTTTAATTGGAACTTATAGATTGTAAGCAAAAGATTGTGATGAAGGTAACAAATTTTTAAATTATGTGATATGTAAGGTACATCTTAAATATAGAAAAAATAAATTGGTACATTAGAAAAATAACATAAGTACAAAAACAAATCATAGTAATTTTCTTTTTAAAGGTTTAAAGTCATAACAACCATGAAAAAAATCTAAACACTTACATTATTATTTTATAAAGGCAAGGATCTGAAGAAAATTTATGCTCTCAATCTATGGATCAAGGTTTTCCCTCTTCATATATTTGTAGTTCAAATTAGGTACGTATGATCTTCCCTCTTTATAAATTGGTAATTCAGATTGGGTATATCTGATCTATAGTGAAGTGAGACAACTAGTCCCACGATAACATTTTTGTTTTTTAATTATGGCTTGATTCCTGACATAAGTCCTCCTACAACTTAGGACCTTCCCCAACGTTAGTTTGGTTTACATTATGGATTACATTCTGAATTAGGGCTTTACCAAATTTAGGAAGAAGTGCCCCCACCTGAGGATCTATATAGTAGCCAAAAGAAGAGAGGGGTTGCATTCAATCAGGACACATGATGGAGGATTGAGATTGTACCATTGAATAAATAGGGTAGAAAGTAGAAAAAATAGAAGTCAAAGGATTTGAGAAGAATCAAATGGAAATGGTTCTCTTCATCTTCAAGGGTCAAAAATGAGTTGGTATGTTTAACTCCTAGTTATTCTTATGAATTCTTAGTCTATAAAAAAAATTAGTGAAAGTAAATTGTGTCCATTTTTGAAATATCATAGCGCATTGAGGTTGACTACTTATAAATTAAAAGATAAACAAGATCATAAAAGCATTAAATAGTCAAGATTTTAAATTCTGATAGACTCCAATAGATTCAAATAGAGGTAAACAAAAACCATGAGTCATATCATAATATTGAGATAGTAAAATTTGAAAATGGAAATGGATTGTTATGAGATTGTAACCCTAAAGATTGAAATAGTAATAAGAGAAAGGTAAGGGTTGTAGTTAAATAACAAACAAGTCAGAAGATCTAGTAATGAACCCAAAAACTATCAAGACACTAAATTATCAAAAGACAAAACATTTAAAAATAAAAAATTGTATTGATTCATCTTAAATGACTTGAAATAATTACAATCCAAACTATGTTTAAATTATCCTCAATTTAGAATTAGAGTTGACATGTAAAATTTAAAAAAAACTAAAATCTTTTAAAAAATCTATTTTTAGTAGTTGTTATTTATAATAAGTTTCACATGCAAGTGCATGCAACTTTAAAAATATTCTAAAATATGATAAACACTATAATTAGTCTATGAAAAAAAATTAAATTGAAGTACATCCAGTATTAAAAATATATATATATTTTTTAAATTATAAAAAAATTATTAAACGTTAAGTTTGGAGCCTCGAATGATCACGTATGGCCTCAAAAAATTATAAAAATTAAAACTAAATAGATAAAGTGGATTAGGATAGAATAAAACTTTCCAAGATGATTGTTTTTTCACATGGAAGATCTCAAATGGATCTATAGGTCAAATTTTATGGCCTCTAGAATATTGACCTATTTTTTTGCATCATTCTCCTTTGTTTGAAAACAACTAGGGTCCTACAAGTTACCCTAATTATACTACTATAACTATTTTTATCAATTTTATTTATCTCCTATTCTATAATCTAAGTGTTATCTTCTTTCTATAATCCTTCTCACTACACTAAATACCTGTTATAATTCCCTTGCATTGTGCTTATTGTCTTCATATTTAAATCATGCACTATCTTTTATTCTTCTTTCTTGGAACCTACTACTACCAATTTACTTCTCCATCTTCATCACCTTCACCATCTTATCCATGAAATTCATATAAATCTAAAACATTAAATACTTGAGAGATATAAAAAATTTACAACAAACTCACCTCATTAGCATTGTCATTGATTTTCTTCATAATTCTACATGGTCCAATTTTTTTGTACTTCAACTTCTTGTATGTATATTCTATAGATATTTCTTTCCTCAAGTAAAGAATTATCAACTCTCCTTCAAATACATTGGATCATCTTCTAACGTTTCTTATTACTTTATATTTCTCATTATTTTCTTGTAACTTTCTTATTACTCCTTGCAATTGTTGTATATGATATGCAAATGCTTCTGTATTATCACTAATTCGATCTATAATCAGTAATTGTACCAAATTTAAAATACCCATAAGATTTCTCCCATAAATAATTTGCAATGATTACTTTCCTATTGATCTATTTGCTAAATTATTATATGCAAACTCAGCTTATGAAAAAGCCAAGTTCCTTTACTTGGGACTCTCTCTCTCGCTATGCATCTCAATAAATTTATCAAGCTCCTACTCAAAACTCTTATCTATCGAGCTATTTATGGGTGATATGCACTATTGAATTTTAGCTTAGTACCCATTTTCTTCTACAAAATCCTCCAAAAGTGACTTAAATTTTTTATGTTTCTATCTGAAGGAATAGTTTTTGGAACACCATGTAATCTCACAATATCCTTAAAAAATAATTTTGCAATTCTAGTGGCATCATTGGTTTTCTTACATGCAATAAATTGAACCATTTTAGAAATTCTATCTACAATAATAAAAATTGAATCATTACCTCTCCATGCATTTAGTAATCCCTACATAAAATCTATACTGAAATATGTCCATAGTCCTCTTGGAACTAGTAATGGCATGTATAGTCCAATATGTTGTGCATGCCCTTTATCCACATGACATATTTTGTACCTTTAAAAACACCATTTCACATCTCTCTTCATATTTTCTGAAAAAAAAAATTCCTCTACCAAAGCTATTGTCTTTGTCTTATCAAAATGTCCAATCAAACCATCACTATGTAATTCTCTTATTATATTGTCTCATAAAGACCCTACTATAATGCATAATTATTTCCTTTTGAAGAGATAACCTTCTTGTATAAGATACTCATTATGAATAAGATTTGTCGGACTTGTTAATGGATTTATACACCATTCACCTCTTTTGCCAAAATATGGATCAGTATCATATAATTATTTGATAGCTTCAAATCCAACTACTTCACTCACCATAATAGTTAATAATGTTACTCTCCTACTCAATGCATCAACGACTTGATTTTGTTTTTTTAATTTATGTTTCAAAAAAAAAGCAAGTCCTTTCAAGAAATAAAATCACTTTTCATGCCTACTATTCAACTTCTTTTGTGTATTCACATACTTTAAATTCTCATGATCTGTAAATAAGACATACTCCTTAGGAACCAGGTAATGTTTCTAATGTCTTAATGCTCTTACAATTGTATAAAGTTCAACATCATAAGTAGAATACTTTATTATTATCACATTCAATTTTTCTCTAAAATATGCTATTGGATTTCATTATTGGCTCAACATAAAACCAATTCTCATAAATAAAGCATCACAATCAACCTCAAACACTTTGATAAAATATGCTAATGCTAAAATTAGCTTTTCTATTATTTTCTTCTTTAAAAAATCAAATCTTTATGTGGTTGATCTGGTCCATGCAAATTCCTTTCCTCTCATGCAATCTATTATTGGTTCCATAATACTACTCAAATTTTAAATAAATTTTAAATAAAAAATTGATAAATTATAAAAACTTCTTACCTTTGTAATATTTTTAGACTATGCCACTCAACAATTTCCTTTATCTTTTATTTATCTATTCTCACACCATGTACTGAAACTAAAAATCCTAAAAATATCAAACTATTCTGCATAAACCTACACTTCTTAAAATTTGGATACAAGTTTTCTTTTCTTAACAAATCTAGTACCATTCTCAAATCTTGTGAGTGTTATTCTTTAGTCTTACTGAATATTAAAATATTATCAAAATAAACAACCACAAACTTACCGATATATTCTCATAGCACTCTATTCATTACCCTCATAAATGTGCTAGGTGTATTAGATAATCTGAATGACATCACCATCCACTCATATAAGCCTTCCTTAGTTTTGAATTCAATTTTTCACTCATCTACTTCATGAATTTGAATCTGATAATAACCAATCTTTATATCAATATTGGTAAAATATTTTACTCTTGCAAGTACATCCATCATATAATCTAAATGAGGTGTAGAAAACCTATAATTAATTATAATTTTATTAATTATTCTACTATCCACACACATTCTGCATCCTCCATTTTTCTTTGGAGTTAGCAATGCTGGTGTTGTACATGGACTCATATTCTCTATTATCACCTTCTTTCTTATCAATTCAATAGCCTATTTATTTAATTTTTCAAGTTTTGTTAGACTCATGTTATAAGTTGATTCATTGGATAGAGATGATCCTAAAATCAAATCAATGTGATGCTGAATGTCTCTCTTCAATGGTAATCCATCTAGTAACTCATCAGGAATAATATCTACATATTTTTTCAATACTCTTATTGCTTTTGTTCGTATTTGTACCATTTCTATGTCTTAAGCATTTGCTATTAATATATAAAAATAATTTTCTATGTTCATATCTTGGATGAATTTTTTAGTAGAGGTCATAATTTTTGCCTTTTATTCCTCTTTAAGAGGTAACAAAACTACCTTTGTACCACTTTTTCAAAAAGTTTACATGTTATTTGTTTCATTATGAACTACTTTCCTATCAAATTGTCATGGTCTCTCCAATAACACATGGCATGCATCTATCAGAATAACATCACACCATATTTTATCATTAGAAATTTTTACTATAGAAAACATGATTAAACACTTTTTATCTGCTCTAACTTCATTCCTTTTCTTAAACCATAAAATTTGATAAGGATTAGGTTGCTTTCCACATTGAAAATTTATTTTTTCTAACATTTTTTTAGAAACCATATTTTCATAACTATCACCATCTAGTTTTACTTTACATACCTTTCCATCTGAAGTACATCTTGTTCCAAAAATATATGAGCACAACCATACATCACCACATTATTTACTCTGCACTTATTCCTTTCTTAGAGCGATCATGGTTCTTCTCATCATGAGATTCTCTCTAACATCTATTGGTGTAACTTTAGTATTTTAATCTTCTATCTCAGCCTCAACTAGATTCACTCTTGGGTGATCTTCTTTCATCCTTCCTTGATCTTGATAGTGTGGACACTCAAATACTTTGTGCCCTTCTTCTCCACATCTATAACAAACGTAGGATCTGTGTTGATTCAGAAACTATCCTCTAGAACCACCATAACCTTATCCTCTCTAAAATTCTCTATCTCTTTATTAGTATTAAAACCCTTGTCTATTGCCATCTTGCCTTTTTGTACCACATGATGATTTACCTCTATTGGTATTAGACCCACCATTAGTGGTATTAAACCATCTTTATCCCCTATTTGGAGGGGATCCACCTATTTTTAGACCAAAATATGTTCTTCTAAAATTCTATTTATTTTATTTTTCTTCTGCCTTCAAAGCTAATTGATAAACCTCTTCTATGGAAAGTATTATATGCATTATTAATTCATTTGGAATAGTAAATTTAAAAATATTTACTTACTTTATCGCTATCTATTCTTTTATTTCATTATTCTCCACTTGTATGGAAAGCTTATAAAATTCATTTGTATACTCTTGTATACTGTGATCTTTTTGCCTCAAATACTGCGACCTTTTTTCTACCCCTCTTTTTGTAAGTGGTCTCACTAAATAATTTAATGACCTTTCAATTTCATACATGCAAACTTTATCTTCTTATCTTTTCCCATAGTCCTCTACTCCAAGAACTTCTCCATGCTATTTATCTAATCTATAAACACCTCTAGTTTTAAACTGCCTCCATAATCTAAAACATCAACCTTGATTCTCTCATATTTTTCTTCTAAATCTCAAACTACCCTCTCTTCCATTTATGTTGGTTTCTCTTGATGTTCTTCTTCTTTCTGAACTTCTTCATCATCATATTTTTGCTTCTCATCACCACCTTATCTTCTTCTTTGATTGGGTATAACCCCCGTTAATTATTCCACTTGCCTATGTAGTTCTTATATAGTCTAGTTCATCTGTGGATGTGATCTCACCAAATCATTGCATGACCTTTCAATTTCATACATGCAAACTTTATATTCTTATCTTTTTTCATAGCCTTCCACTCGAAAAACTTCTCCATGCTATTCATCTAATCTATCAACACCTCTAGTTTTAAACTACCTCCATAATCTAGAATATCAACCTCGATTCTCTCATTCTTTTATTCTAATTATCAAACCACCCTCTCTTCCATTGATGTTGGTTTCTCTTGTTGTTCTTATTCTTAATGAACTTCCTCATCATGATCTTTGTCCTTCTCATCACCACCTTATCTTCTTCTCTGATTGGGTATAGCCCCCATTAATTATTCCACTTGCCTCTATAGTTCTTGTATAGTCTAGATCATCCTTTCACCATTTATTACTTCCCCAAAATTTGAACTTACTCTAATACTAGATAATGAATCCAAAAACTATCAAGATAATAAATTATTAATAGGCAAAGCTTCTGAAAATAATAAATTGTATTGATTCATCTTCAATGACTTGAAATAATTACAATTCAAACCATGCTTAAATAAGCCTCAACTCAAAATTAGAGTTGACATGCAAAATTTGAAAAAAAATAAACCTTGAAAGAAATGTCTATTTTTAGCATTTTCTATTTATAGTAAGTTTAGCATGCAAGCACATGTAGTTTTAAAAATATTCTAAAATACTCTAAACACTATATTTAGTCTATGGGATGAAATTCAACTGAATTTGACATCTGGTCCTTAAAATATATAATTTATAAAATGAAAAAAATTATTAATTTTAGTCCCTCAGATAGAGCTCAAATAGAGCTAAATGTCAAAAGTGTTGGCTTTAGAAAGATTGACCTATTTTTTTGCATCATTTACTAGATAGTAAAAAATTGGAGAGGGTTGAAGACTATACTAACTGCAGCTGAAACATGTGAAAATCTAGAGGAGTCATTGTAAAGAAAGAAGCCAAATACAATAAGTTTTTTTGAGGATGCATGCCATTTTAGACTAGGAAAAATAACAACATTATATCCAAATGAATATTTCTTGATCAAAAGACTCATTTTCAAGACTTATAGCTATATTAATTTATAGATTTTTACAAAATATGAAGAAAAAAATAAATTTATGTATCTATATGTAATAAATTAAAAAATTAGAAAGAAAAATATGTTTAAGATTCATGCCAATACAATTCTATATAGATATACAACTAAGAAATATTCCTTTAATATTATAATGATATATATTAATAATAATTATTTTATATCAATATAAATAACTATAATTAATGAGTATTACCTTACTCTATTTCATTTTTGTGTCTACTCTAAATTTTGTAAGCATATAGAATGGATAAAATTGAACACAGTCTTCTAAAAAGTGTAGTTGCACTTTCATATATTCTATATATTTGCAAACTTTTAATTTACGAAATAACTAAATATTCTATATAAAATTGTTTAAACCAAATTGTCTTAAAAGATATAAAATCACTTCCACTTTTACATGAATAGCATAAAAAATGATTCAATAAATAATAATTTAAATGTTAAGATCCTATAGAATCATATGTATAGAAAGGATTGAGATTATAGAAATAAATATAACCTCTTCAATAGCCACAAAAATGGGATGGAGTGGATCCAAAAGTAGAATAAGAAACACAGTGAATTTGAATAATACCAATCTCCATGCCATACGCCACATGAAAATTTTTGCAGATAAAATTTTATAGACGAGCAAGAAATAAATGAAGCTAATATGAGTCTTAGGAAAGTTTGGTGTAACAAGGAATTTCCTTGGTAGTAGTTATTATACTAATTCAAGTTTTTTATTTATTTTAAGATGAAGGGAATAAGATTGAATGAATGGAAAAATAGAAGCTAATTTGAATCTTAAAAAAAGTTTTGTGTAGCAAGGAAATTCCTGAGCAGTAGTTACTATACTAATTCAAGTTGTTTTTATTTTAAGATGGAGAGAATAAGATTAAATGAATGGAAAGATATAAAGTATAGATAATAATGTGTGTTGTGACCCACTTGAATAGATGAAATTCAATAGAAGTAGTGACAACAACACATAATTACATTTATTTAAATCTAGGGGACAAAAGGGTTATAAATGGACCCATTGGAATAAAACAAAGTATTAAAAGCATTGTCTAAAAAAAAATTTATTTAGTTTGACTCCAAAGAAAATAAAAATTACAACCATTTGGATCCTTACCTTCCTCTAGAGTTGATCCTTGTAATTGGAAAGAAAGAGATGTCTTATATCTCACAAGTTGAATTCAAAAGCATGAGATATATTTTTATGGATTATGAAAGAATAAAATCCTAAAAAAATTGTGTTGTTGGTAAAAATTGTGTATAATTAATAATTATTAAATTTTGGTGACATGATACAATATTTAGTATAAAATATCTATTAACATCTTGTAAACATGAGCTGATATTGAGCACAACATGATGAGATTCTACTTGGAAAGAAGAAAAAAGATGTTCCATGTACACGAGGTTGTAATAGTGTTACAAAAGGATGATGGCTATTTTGTCCAAAAATTAGATGAATTAGAAAAGTATGTTTTCTTATGTTTTGGAAGTATTAACAGAGCTAGACACCTTATCGTTAGACAAATCAAAAGCCATCAAACTCATTGTTGAACAATTGCAATACGAATTTGGTCATTTTTCTCGATTTGTTTTTTCATGCATGATTTTCCCTATGGGTAGTTTGTAATTTGCAATCTGTATAGGCATTATTTATTCTCTTGGGTTAGGATATGTGACCCAAAACTTTATTTTAATAAACTTTAGATAGGTTTTCTTTAAAATATGAACTATAATGCTTGAGAAGTTGCCATAAGTTTTGTTATTAGTTTCATTTGTAGTTTCTTCTTATAGAATCAGAAAAAGGATCAAATGAAATGAAGTGTGAAGAGATTTTGAATATTTATTCATCTACATTTTTTGTTACAATCAACTAGAGATAATTATTTCATGAACTCAAGTTAAAATATCTTTGCATATTCTTAGCTTAGTGAGAAATTAATGTCTTGGATATTTACATATTCTTAGCTTTGAAAGAAAGCAATCTTGATACCGTAGAGGGAAATAAATTGGCCACCTTCCTCATCAACACTTATTTCATGATTGCATCTTCATCATCGCTCCTTTAAAAATAACTCATTAATGTCTTGATCCCATCATAGAGATAGAGTTCAGGGATTAGAGTAATTGAAATCCAAATCAACAATAGCTTATCCACCCACTCTGCCAAAATCTCTTTATTCAATTACATCAAATCATTAATCACTCACTAGTCACCATAGTTTCTATTTAATATCAGAAAGCCAAATGGGGTGTGTGCTAGCAGGAACTCAAAAACTCTCATATAAATCATGTGTGAATGTGTGCATTAATAGATTTTAAGCAACACACAACCCTTCACAAACCTCATCAATTAATCATCAGTCATAACTTATCCTTTTCACTATGAGTTAACAAAAACATGAACATATGAATGATATTAATCCATAGATCAATTCATTAATTGTCATATTATTAGTTCAAGCATTCAAAATAATATACAAGTCGCCATGAAAATAATTAGCAATATAGTGGTACATATAAAAAGGTCAAATTACATTCTCCATGTAGATCAGTAATAACTATGAGTCTTGAAGGAGCTAAAAAAATTGGACGAAACATACCATCATCATTATGTATATTGAAACTATATACGTCTAAATATAATAGTCAATATATACTACACAGGTCAATTGCTTACATACTGTGAAGTTTACAAAAGAGTTACCACCTTATGGAGGAAATTTAACTTTTGATACAAAGTCTAATCATATTAATTTCTTCCTCCACATAATCTATTATGATTGTATAAATAGAGCCAACTCTATCATCGTTAGAATCAGATATCTCAAACATGGTGGGTTTTGGTAAAGCCACAGAAAATGCAGCTACCAGGGTATTAAATCCTCAAGTAATTTCACTTCATCATAAAACTAGTCCTTTTATGGTTGCTTTTTATTGGCATCATCCATAGCTACATTACGGTTTACCTAGTATGAATTTCTAATGATGCCAATCATGGTAATAGACACCAACAAGGCAATGTTGTTGCCTTATGACCATAAGACAAATCCTTCACAACTCCCTTTGTAGATGATGGGAAAGGTCTTCCACATTTAGAGGGGACCTATCAAAATATTAACTTTGATGCATGAGTTTACTCCATTTCAACCCATCGAAAGCTTAACTTTGATGCATGTCTTGACTTCCAACTCTTTGGTGGGGAAAATAGAATTGTTATTTTTGAGTACAAACACAACTCTGGAGTTAAATGTGACAAATCTTTTAGGAAACTTAGGATACCAAAAACATTCAATAAGAATTTTCCTTTTCACATATAAATCATAATGATTCCTATAGGAAACCTATTTGTACAAACCATCCTAAGTGAAGACCTTTATTGAACCATGTAAGTGAACATGTCTAGCACAAAGGTCTTCTGCAATTACAAAATCCTCTAATGCCTTCTAAAATTTAGTCCCAAGGTCAAGAGCTTCTCATGTGGCTCTCAGTGAAACCCCTTGTTCTAGCACTAATCTTGAAAATTAGTCAATTAAATTGTATCACTAAAGTGTTAGAACTACAGTTCTAATTTCTCCACTTCGTATGGTTAGACTCCATCATGCAAGCAATTTGCATGAGCATTAGTCTCAGTTAAAGTAATTTGCATGAACACTAGTTTTAGTTACAGCAGTTTAGCAAGCAATTTGCATGAGCATTAGTCTCAGTTAAAGTAATTTGCATGAACACTAGTTTTAGTTACAGCAGTTTAAGTGCCTGAATAAACATTAATTTAGTTTATTTTTAATTCTATATATGTAGATCTTGATCACTATTTTTAAAGATAGAGAATTAAAAAAATATTCAATAATTTTTTTTTTATTGCTATAGCAGGAAGGTCTATGTATATTATTTTATATTTTTTTCTTATTTGTTCTCTGCTCTCACAAAGTGGTATTAGAGCCAGGTTGACAACGTGAAGATCTGGGGGGTGAGTCATCTAAAGAGAAAAATTCTTGAGCATGGAAACTATGCATGGAGAGACTCTAATTAAGCAATGGCCATATAAGTGAGGATTTGATCATGGCACCATAAATATGATTTGGAAGCCAAAGTGTAGAAGCAGATCATGCATAGCAGAATCCTGGAGCATTAAACTTGCTCACACATAGCCAAGAGACTTAGGACGTGTACAAAGATCTGGAAGATGAAAGCAAAGCCTGATCAAAACTTGTATGGGAAAGAGTAAATCTTAAAAACATTGAGAGAAGCTTGATTAACAATAGTCAGCTAAGAAGTATCAAACCCTGCAGACTAGGCAGAGGAGAAAGGTGCACCTAGATG
Organism: Torreya grandis; assembly: GCA_037957365.1. NCBI lineage: Eukaryota > Viridiplantae > Streptophyta > Pinopsida > Cupressales > Taxaceae > Torreya > Torreya grandis. The sequence continues at coordinate 2,250,723 of JARHVA010002471.1, read as the reverse complement.
GAGGCATGAGAACTTTGAAGGAGCTTTGTTAATATTTTGAGATTGTGGGAAGGGGTAGCCTACATATAGAAGCATAACTTCTCAAGAAGGAATAAATCATACAAAAGACCACATCTTTAGTCAGATCTGCCAAGTGCAGTCAAAGAAAAGTCTTGGTGTAAGGAGGATTTAGTCACTGAGTATAAATTTAAATAAGTTTATGTTTATTTTGAATGGTTCAACTTGAGACATGGCAACACACAACATCATTTCTCAGCCCCAGATTTCCATTTTCAATGGTCAGAATTATTATTTTTGGGAAATTAAAATGAGAACATTGTTTTGCTCACAAGATGTTTGGGATTTGGTAGAAAATGGATTTTTAGAACCACAACATGAGGTTACCCATCAGGGATTAACTTGATCATAAAAGGAAGATCTTAAATAAAATAATAAAAAGGATGCAATAGCTCTATTCCTAATCTAACATGCAATGGATGAATCCATTTTTTCTAGAGTTGCAGTAGCAACGAGATCCAAGTCAACATGGAAAATTTTAGAGACTACATATAAAGGTAATACAAAGGTGAAAGTAGTTAAATTGCAATCTCTTAGGAAAATTATTGAAAAATTGCAAATGAATGATTTGAAGTCTATAAACCAGTTTATGGGTCAAGTATTGAATATTGTGAATCAAATTAGATCTAATGGAGAAATAATAAAAAATCAGAAGATCATAGAAAAAATTCTCAGGAGTTTACCCAGCAAATTTGATGTAATAGTTGTAGCTATTGAGCAAACCAACGATTTAGAACAGTTATCAGTAGATGAATTAATGGGATCTTTGTTAATGCATGAATCCAAAATGAATAGGAATAACAATACTTATTTTGAGAATGTTTTCAAGTCTCAGGTATCATTTGGCAGAGGAAGAGGAAGAGGAAGGTCAAACTTCAAAGGAAGAGGCAGAGGTAGAAATGGAAGGAACAATCTAGATCAAGGTGAAAACAATAATCAAAACTATAACAATAAAGGATGTGACAATAATCACTTCTAGTAAAATTCATAGAGGTTTGATAAATCTAACATTCAATGTTATTACTAAAAAAATATGGACATTATGCAAGTGAATGCAGAAAGAAACAAGGAGATGTGGATAAGCAGAATGTCAATTACACAAATGAATATAATTCTAATTCTAGAAGCTTATTCCTCACTTGTCATGTTGCTCAAGAAAATGCTGGAGATATTTGGTTTTTAGATAGTGGATGCAATAACATATGACAGAGAATAAATAATTGTTTGCTAGTCTTGATGATTTCATAAAATCTGAAGTGAAATTAGGAAATGAAAATAAAGTGGATGTAATGGGTAAAGGAGTAATAAATGTTTTGGCAAAAAATGGTAAAAAAAGATTTATTCCTAATGTTTATCTAGTACCTGGACTAAAGCATAATCTTATGAGAGTTGGACAGCTAGTACAGAAAGGTTATAGAGTATCTTTTATGGATAATGTTTGCACAATACTAGACTAATTTCCAAATGACAAGTTGATAGAAACAGTGGAGATGACCAAGAATTGGATGTTCCCTCTTCGAATTCAGTGCATCCAAGGAGAAGAGGAAGCCCATTTCAAAACCATGCATCTAGACCAATCATGGTTATGGCATTTAAGGTATGGGCATTTACATTTTAGAAGTTTGAATTTATTACAAAAGAAAAATATGGTGAAGGAATTACCACCAATAAAGCAGCCAGGAAGTTCATGTGAGAGATGCATTTTGGCAAAATAGCATAGAGAGAGCTTTCCAGTAGGAGCTTCATATAGAGCAAGGATAATATTGGAGCTAGTCCATAGTGATTTATGTGTACAAATGCAAACTCCATCATTTGGAGGTAGTTCTTATTTTCTAACCTTCATTGATGATTTTACCAAAAAGACTTGGATATATTTTCTCAAGGAAAAGTTCGAAGCATTTGGACAATTTAAAGAATTCAAGGCTATGGTTGAAAAGTAGAGTAGCCTTTACACCAAGGTACTTAGATCAGATAGAGGAGGTGAATATATGTCTAATGAATTTCAATATTTTTGTAGATATTGTGGCATTAAAAGGCAACTGACGACAAGGTGCACACTACAACAGAAAGGTATAGCAAAAGGGAAGAATAGAACAATCATGGAGATGGCTAAAAGCATGTTGAAGGCCAAACATTTATCAAATGAATATTGGGTAGACACAGTAGCATGTAAAGTATATATTCTAAAAAAGAATCCCAACAAAGAGTGTCAAGGATCAAATTCCACAAGAAGCTTGGAGTGGTAAGAAGCATAGTGTACATCATTTCAAAATTTATGGTTATATTAAATATTCTCTTATACTATCTAAACTAAGAAGAAAACTTGATGATAGAGGTGAGAAATGCATTTTTGTTGGCTATAGTGAAGAATCAAAAGCTTATAAGTTGTATAACCCCATTTCAAAGAAAGTGATTATTAGCAGAGACGTGGAATTCAAGGAAGAAGAAGCATGGGACGGAAGCATTGATAGACCCATCATAATTGGAGCACCAATTCCCCAAAATGAAAAATAATCTAAAGAAAATCTTTTGCAAGGTGACCAATTCTCTCCACAAGTAAGAACAAGCACTCCAATAAGAACACCTAGGAGCTTAGCACAAGGTGAATCATCTGGTCATGCATGCCATCCTACTCCTAATTAAAAAGTATGTGATGAATCATATCCAACTCTTGCCAGTTTAAGATCAAAATTTGAAGGTAAGAAAATGAGAAACTTGAATGAGATTTATGATCAAGAAGAACAAAAGTTAGATTTGTGTTCAAATTTTGCCTTTTTCTCTCATGATCCTGTGTATTATGAAGAAGCAGTTAATGATGAACATTGGATAAAAGCAATGGATAAAGAGATGAATACCATTGAGAGAAATCAAACATGGGATCTAATTAATCTAATTGAAGGTAAGGATAGCATAGGAGTCAAATGGGTTTATAAGACAAAATTTAATGTAGAAGGTAAGATTGAAAATCACAAGGCAAGGTTAGTAACAAAAGGTTTAGCATAAGAACATGCAATTGATTATAACGAAACATTTGTTCCAATTGCTAAACTTGATACTATTAGAATTGTTTTAGCAATAGATGCACAAAATAATTGGAAAGTATATCAAATGGATGTCAAATCAGATTTCTTGAATGGTTTCCTAGATGAATAAATGTATATGAAACAACCACTAGGTTATGAAGTGCATGGACATGAAGAAAATGTCTATAGATTGAAGAAGGCCCTCAATGGTCTCAACCAAGAACCAAGAGCATGCTATAGCAGGATTGATTCATACATGACAAACAATGGATTTATCAGAAGAAATAGTGAGCCTACATTGTACACAAAAATCAACAAAGAAGGTCAGATTTTGATTATGTGTTTGTATTTTGATGATTTGATTTTCATTGGAAATTTGTCTATAAACACATTTACATCAAAAATGAAGAAAGAATTTGAGATGAAAAATTTGGAATTAATGAAGTATTTTTTGGGCATTGAAGTAATACAATCAGAGAAGGGAATTTTTATTTGTCAAACTAAATATGCAAAGGATGTGTTAAAGAGGTTTAAGATGTTGAATTGTAAATTAGCACCTACATCAGTTGCTACAGGGACCAAAATAAGCAAAGAAGACAAAGGGCCTAATGCTGATTCTAAAAAATTCAAAAGACTAATTAGTAGTTTGATGTATGTTACAGCTACAAGACCAGATATCATGTATGGGGTCAGCTTAATCTCTATATTCATAGAGTCACCAAAAGACTCACATTGTCAAGTTTGAAAGAGGATATTGAGATATGTGGTAGGAACAACAAAATATGGAATTTTATATTCTACAACTAATGATTTTGGTTTGATTGGTTATACTGATAGTGATTTTTCAGGTAGCATTGATGACAAGAAGAGTACTTTTGGATGTGCCTTTCATTTTGGAATAGGTGTGGTCACATGGGCATCCAAAAAGCAACCCATAGTGACACTTTCATCAACTGAAGTAGAGTATGTAGTAGCCACATCAATAGCATGTCAAGCAATTTGGATGAGGATAATATTGAGATATTTATTGCAGGCACAGAAGGAGTCAACACCAATTTGTTGTGACAACAAATCAACAATTGCATTGTCAAAAAATCATGTTTTTCACAAGAGGAGCAAGCACATTGATACAAGATTTCATTTTATCAGAGAGTTAGTGAACAATGGAGAAATTCATTTAGAGTTTTACAGATTTGAAGACCAATTGGAAGATATATTCACAAAGGCATTAGCAAAGGAGAGTTTTGATTATCTAAGACAAAATTTAGGCATTGTAAATGTTGAAGTAGTTAGTGGTAGAAATTAAGGGGGAGTGTTAGAATGGAATTTCTAATTTCTCCACTTCGCATGGTTAGACTCCATCATGCAAGCAGTTTGCATGAGCATTAGTCTTAGTTAAAGCATTTTGCATGAGCATTAGTATTAGTTACAACATTTTAAGTTCCTGAATAAACATTAGTTTAGTTTTCAATTTATTTTATTTTTAATTCTATATATGTAGATCTTGATCGCTATTTTTAAAGACAGAATTAAAAAAAGATTCAATAAAAAAAATTGTTATTTTTATAGCAAGAAGGTCTGTGTATATTATTTTCTATTTTTTTCTTATTTCTTCTCTGCTCTCACAAAGTGTTCTCTACTCTCACATAAAGCATATATCTAACCTCTAAGTCATCAATGTTACAATCATGACATTCTGACTGGCATGTTCTACTGAATCCATGTTATTTGTTCCACTCTATAGATTCATCATTTTTGTGTATTTATAAATGAACTCTTCTTATAAAAGACATCTGACAAGGCAATTGGTGTTGGTGGCTTGTGAAGACCAAATGCATAGAAAGGTTCTATTTTCCCAGAGGTAGCTAGACGAAAAATGACAAGATTGTTTGAAATGGGCATGTTCTTTAGGGAATTAGGAGTTACCTTTTTAGCCTCTTGTCTTGCAAGGATGGCTTTATTATTCAAACACTCAACTAACCTATCCAATTGCTCAAGATTGGATTGTAAATATTTAAACTCAGTCATTTGAATTTTGGTTTTCTTGACATGATCAATTATGTCAAATTACTGAATTGAACTAGGAACAAAGGAAGGTAATTCAACTTTTTGGTTTGTAAAGGGGGAAGGACTGATATGCAAAATTGAAGTTAAAGGTGAAGGTGAAATTGATGTAATTACCTTCTTGGTGATCATCGAATCTGTTGGCTGGAAAGGCAAAGAGGTTTCATGTTTAGCAATTAAAATTGCTGGTTAAGGTTGCTCCTCTATTTTCCCTTTATCAGCTTCTTGGGCTGATTAGTTCTTAGCCCTGGTAAACACTGCATAAGATCCATCAAAAGCTTCTCCTTTACTTATAGATTCATCTTGGTAGTTCAAGAAACTAATGTTGGAGTTGCCAGATGATTCTTCTTGGTTTTCTATGAGGAGATCAACATCATTTTCTTGACTCAATTCAGGTTGAAAAGAGAAATCTGATTCTGCTTCAAGATATCTCATTGTTGAATTGCCTGGGAGTGTTTCAATAGTAAGTTTCCCTTATGGGGGAGGAAGATGATTTAGCTGCCCTTGATTCTTGGTAGTATTACCCTGATATGATTGATTTGGAGATGTACTCCTTGTCATATCTCTGTATGAAGGAGCAAAGGACATTCCTTGTGCCATTTGCTTTTTAAGAGCAAGCAACTTGGTTGCCAATTTCTGCACCATTTGATCTATGGTTCCTATAGATGGATATTCAAAAGATGATGAGGGTCTGTTTCTATTTAGATCTCTTGTTATCTTCCATACCAAGATGAGATCATCTTCTACCTCAGTGGCCAAATTTTGAGCTGTAGCAAGGTCCATTTGACCAGCACATCTGAAAAGGAAACTCACTTCAGGCAACTGAGAATTAATGAAGAAACATTTGAGATTCTCAGCTGTAGGTCAAGAAATTACATGAATCTTGCTTCTTAGTTTGTCAAACTTGGCTATGAATTCCCTCATTGGCTCATGACGCTCTTTCTTCATCTGTGTATGTTGAGCCAGAAGGGCATGTGCATCTTTTGCATGTTTGAATCTGGATTCAAACATAGCTTTGAGGATATTCCACTCAGTTACTGATCGAGCCTATAAATGGTAAAACTAATCTACAATAGCATCTTGTAATATTTCTACAAATAACCTGACTGGCATGTCCTCGAATTCAACTCCAATTACACCATAGTCTATGCTAAAAGTTGTAATGTGTTCATCGGGATGAACTCTCTCGTCACCATAGAATTTGGGTAAATTCTTCTTTGAACTGCATGAGAGCTCATGTAGAGGTGGAGTAAGATTGAGATGGCCAAAATAATTACTCCAAGTGCGTTAAATTCCATTATATCACTACTAAAAGGAGGCATAACAAATTTCAGAGGGGTAATTATTGGCAAAGCTTTATTAACAACAGAAGTAGATGTTTCACTTGGTAATGGAAACCTGACTTTAGTAGGAGGAAATCTCTTAGTTCGTTGGAGACGAGATGGTGAAGGAGACAAATCAAAATTAATTTGTTGTACCAACTCAAATATAGGGTTAATAATACCTTTAGCCCTCTGGCTTCTTGTATACCTTGAATCTTCTAGGTTATGAAACAAAAATGCAAAAGAATTGACCTTGCTTTAGCTTAAAGCTTGAGGCTCTAAATTGCGCTCTCTTTCCCAATTGGTGTGAGGGTGGAGGGAGATGGTAAGGCTATAATAATAATGGGTAAGACACAAAACTAGATTGGAGTCACCATAGTCTATAATGGATAAGGGTAGGGACTGCTTCAATCTAAAACATGAGGCTTCAGAATGCACATAACTTCCCTAACAGAGTCTCCAAAAAATTGTTAGGTGAATATTTTGTCAATCAGCATACTGATAAACAAAATAGGTCTGATCAACCACAGTAAGAATATTGGTCAGCCAAATGTGTAAGTTTACTACATAAAAAGGGGACTAATCTCTCCTCTCATTAAGGGGAGGCTCCCTGTATATATTTAAGTACTATATATATATATATATATATATATATATATATATATATATGTATATGTATGTATGTATGTATATGTATGTATATGTATATATGTATATATATATAAATATAAATAGAAAATAACACATCAAGGATTGGATAAACCATCCATCTCTCTCTCTCTCTCTCTCTCTCTATATATATATATATATATATATATATATATATATATAATAACACAAGGATAAGATAAGCCATCCATCTCTCTTTTTTCAGAGATGATGAGAATGAATCAAAGGAGAAATCCTGATGAAATGATAGAAGATACTCCTCTTCTTTCAGAATTGTTGTTTAATAGACAAAAAGAAACTTTTTGGTGAAGACAAGTAACTATAATAAGGTATAGTAACATAGCAGGATGAAATGAGGCACAAAGTATTCAGCTCAATTGCCAAAGGGTGAAATACAAAGAACAATGATGACACAAAGTCATCCCAATGTTCTTTACATTGAAACAAAAATTATAACACACTAAAGACAATTGTGGGGGCACAAAGTCTCTCCACAGTTGGCTTCAAGACACCTTCCTGACTACTTTCACTAATTATGCTTATTTGATTAAAGGGACATGAATCATATTAAGGAAATAGACATAACAACAATTTCCCCAACAACCAAGTTATTACAGCAAAAAGTCTAAAAATTCCCTTGCTTTCTTATTCCAATAACGAAATATGATCAACAATTTGAGCTCAAAGTCTCAATAGTGCCTTTCAATTTGGGTAGAATTTAGTTTCTTATAACAAAAAATCTCCTAAAACAATAATAGAGAGTCCAACATATATCCCTCCAAGAAAGAGTTGGGAGCAGTAACAAATCATGTTTCATTAAATTTTTTCAAGAGGATATGCTAGAATTAGGCGTATTTGCCCATTTGCTTTTCTCAATGCAAATAAATGGGTCATGCCATTGAATGTTTGTATCCTCCAAGGTCCAACTAGCAGTCTACTTATAGAAACATATCTTAGGCATGAATGTTTCTATTCTTTCTTCATCATTCCTCCTTTCCTGGCTATTGAATCAGATCCTTGGTTCAATTTGATCCTTTGTTCTTTGGTAGCTTTCCACTAGTCTTATCAATTGATACGTCACACATTCTGCTAAAAAATAGGCAAGGACACTTGGAATAATCCATAAGACTCTGAGAGATGTTTATTAAACAAAGCTTTGAAACTTGTAAGAATCTCAAGATGTAGATATAGACACTTGTCGTGCTCTACAGAGTTACAACGGGACATGTGGCAGCTTTCATTTGTCTATAGAACCTTTAGAAATATTTTTGAAAGTCCTATGGAAGAGAATGTGTGGTGGCTTTCGCTGAGCTCATAGAAAAATTAAAAAAACATTTGGCACTCTTTTGGATTCATGTAGATGCAAACACTTATCATGCTTTGCTTATCTTAGCCACCTACCCAGGACCCACCACAATCCTTACTTGATAAAGAGACCAAATTGAAAATATCAACACGTCGCAGCTTCCACCAAGTTTTGGATTTTCTTTTGAGACACTCTAGACTCATTTTAGATTCATGTGGATGATGCCACATGGTGTTTTTCACTACTTGAAACTATGTCTCGGTAGACGACACATGGCATCTTTTAAGGCTTTTATTTTTGAAGTGGGTTTTCTATTTTGGGGAAGCTCTTATTTGGCCAAAAAGTCCAAAGGAATTGCTCCTTTACAACTTTTCCATGGGAACTTTTCTGAAGGAATCCCCTTGCTCATTTAGCCTTTGAATCGATCTGCTTGCTCCCTTCCTGCCCTCTGCATGGGTTGTTTGATCTCTAAAGTGACCTTTCAAATTTTTGCAACTATCCACTTTGGTTTCCAAGTGCCCTCTGAAAGGGCTGTTTGTCCTTTTGCTTTGCCTTAGTCAATTTCTTGTTGATCTCAATAGGTGACACGTGGCAGTGTCTAATATAATTTAGGTGACGACATGTGGCAATATCTGCTTAACTTTGTAGAGGCTTTGGATGCCTTTGGAGTGTCCTTCGAAAGATGACACATGGTGGCTCTTGCTAAGCTTTTAGAAACACTGTAGATATACTTGAGACTCATTTAAATTTATGTGGATACAGACACTTGTCACATTTTACTTATCTTATAAAGGACACATGGCAACTTTCGTAGCTTTTAGAAACAAAAGTAAAATGGGGCTCGATAGACAACACTTGATAGTATCCAGTGGGCTCCATTGGGATTTTTTGTTTTAAGATTTTTTTGACTTAGTTACTTTTGCCATGAAATTTCCTCTACAAGGGCACTTGTATCTTTGACTTTTGGGGCACTCCTTTTAACTTACCACTTGAACCGTCCGATTGAACCAACATTGGCTCAATAGTTCAACGATTCATTCCTTCATTTCTATTGACTGCTTGAAACAAGCTTTTGGAAATAAACCATGTTGAACCTGCCACCTTTGAACCTATTGAGCCTTTGAACCCGAGTGGTTCAATGGTTCAACGGTTCAATGGTTCAAGTCTTCTTCTCTTTCACAAGTGTCTTGAAGCTGTTGAACCGAAAGTGATTGAAATTTAAACCTTGACAAAAGCTCGAATAATTCCCAATTTTGAAAGCTTAGAATAATTTTTTGAAATGGGAAGAGATATTTTAGTCTTGCAAGACCAAAATAGCCCAAATGTTGTTTGAAAAATGAGTATAGCTAGAGGAAAAATGACAAGATTATTTGGAATGGGCATGTTCTTTGGGGAATTAGGAGCTACCTTTTTAGCCTCTTGTCTTGAAAGGATGGCTTTATTCTTCAAACACTCAACTAACCTATCCAATTGCTTAGGGTTAGATTGTAAATATTCAAACTTAGTCATTTGAATTTTGGTTTTCTTGACATGGTCAATTATGTCAAATGACTGAATTGAACTAGGAACAAAAGAAGGTAATTGAACTTTCTAGTTTGTAAAGGGGGAATCACTAATATGCGAAATTGAAGTTAAAGGTGAAGGTGAAATTGGTGTACTTACTTTTTTGGTGATCACCGGATCCTTTGGCTAGAAAGGCAAAGAGGTTTCATGTTTAGCAAATAAAATTGTTGGTTAAGGTTGCTCCTCTATTTTCCCTTTATCAGCTTCTTGGGTTGATTGGTTCTTAGCCCTGGTAAACACTGTGTACGATCCATCAAAAGCTTCTCCTTTACTTATGGGTTCATCTTGGTAGTTCAAGAAACTAATGTTGGAGTCGCCAACTGATTCTTTATGGTTTTCTATGAAGACATTAGCATCATTTTTTTGAGTCAATTCAGGTTGAAAAGAGAAATCTGATTCTATTTCAAGATATCCCATTGCTGAATTAGCTGGGAGTGCTTCAATAGCAAGTTTCCCTTATGGGGTAGGAAGATGATTTAGCTGCCCTTGATTCCTAGCATCATTACCCTAATATGACTGATTTGGAGATGTCCTCCTTGGCGTATCTCTATATGAAGGAGCAGACGACATTCATTGCACCATTTGCTTTTTGAGAGCAAGTAACTTGTTTGCCAACTTCTATACCATTTGATCAGTGGTGCCTGTAGATGGATATTAAAAAGATGATGATGGTATGTTTCTATTTAGATCTCTTGTTATCTTCCCTACCAAGATGAGATCATCTTTTACCTCAGTGGCTAAATCTTGAGCTGTAGCAAGGTCTATTTGACCAGCACATCTCAAAAGGAAACTCACTTCAGGTAACTGAGAATTAATGAAGAAACATTTGAGATTCTAGACTGTAGGTCAAGCAATTATAGGAATCCTATTTCTTCATTTGTCAAAATTGGCTATGAATTCCCTCATTGGTTCATTAGGCTCTTTCTTCATCTGTGTAAGTTGAGCCAGAAGGGCATGTGCATCTTTTGCATGTTTTAATCTGGCTTCAAACTTAGCTTTTAAGGTATTCCAATAAGTTACTGATCGAGCCTGTAAATGGTAAAACTAATTTACAGTAGCATCTTGTAATATTTATACAAATAGCCTAACTTCCACATCCTCAAATTCAACTCCAATTACACCACAGTCTATGCTAGAGGCTGTAATGTGTTCATCAGGATGAACTCTCTCATTGCCATAGAATTTGTGGAAATTCTTTTTTGAACTGCATGAGAGCTCATGTAGACGTGGAGTAAGATTGAGAGGGCCAAAAGAATTACTCCATGGGCCTTTAAATGCCATTGTATGACTATGAAAAGGAGGAATAACAAATCTCAGAGGGGTAATTATTGGCAAAGCTTTATTAACAATAGAAGTAGATGCTTCACTTGGTAATGGAGACCTGGCTTTAGTAGGAAGAAATCTCTTAGTTTGTTGGAGACGAGATGGTGAAGGAGACAAATCAAAAATAATTTTCTGTACCAACTCAAATATGGGGTCAATAATACCTTTAGCCCTCTATCTTCTTGTATACCTTGAATCTTCTAGGTTATGAAACAAAAATGCAAAAGAATTGACCTTGATTTAGCTTAAAGCTTGAGGCTTTAAATTGCACTTTCTTTCCCAATTGGTGTGAGGGTGGAGGGAGATGGTAAGGCTATAATAATAATGGGTAAGACACAAAACTAGATTGGAGTCACCATAGTCTTTAATGGATAAGGATAGGGACTGCTTCAATCTAAAACATGAGGCTTCAAAATGCACATAACTTCCCCATCAGAGTCGCCAAAAACTGTTAGGTGAATATTTTGTCAATCAGCATATTGATAAATAAAATAGGCCTGATCAACCATAGTAAGAAGATTGGTTGGCCAAATGTGTAGGTTTACCACATCAAAAGGGGACTAATCTATTAGACTTCATTACACGATCTCATCCTTACAACTTTTTTTAATAAATAAATTACAATTTTTTAATAATAATAGTAATAATAATAATAATAATAATAATAATAATAAAAAATTGTCTTAATTATTCAGATATATTTGGGGCTAGGTGCAAGGTATGTGTGCTCCATTTTATAGCATAGATTCAGTTGGGCAAGATGCTAGTACATGTGCATATACACACTTTTAGATTGACAAGGTTTGATATTGGTTCATGCAAACACATACTTTAATAGTTTACATTTGGAATAGTTTGAAAGTGGCATGATACTTGTTCATGGACACATACACAGTCTTTTACTAATAATGCATGATATTGCTTCATACACATATAGACTATGCAAGTTTATCATCGACATAATTCTATAGGGGCATGCTACCAATTCATGCACATTAGATGTTTTACCATAAGAAATATTATTGTTATTATTTTATAAATCAATTTTAAATCTACATTGAGTAGTGAGAGACCTTTAATCTATAAGGCTATCTAAATCGATAGATTCATGTTCTTATGGGTTATGTATGATTATATTTAATATTTCTCAATAACCATGGCATTGCTTTTATCCAACTCATTATATGTCTCCCATATTTATTAGATAAGAGTAGTTATTTGAGTTAGTTCATCATGTACTTTACCCCACATTTATGATGGTTGCAATATATTTTATTTCTAATCAAAGGGCTTACATAGTTACAAAAAATGAAATTTCATCACCCTCAATTTCTCCATGGTTAAAAAAGAGTAATCACTCTATAAGGGATTCAATATAATGTGGATTTGTATAGCACTTCAAAAACAAAGCATAATATCCAAAACATTGCAAGAACAACATGATTTTCACCAACACGTAGTAATACTCTTTCTTGAGTATTTACTTTTTAAATTTCAAGTTCATATTTAAAATTTTAATTTATGAAAATTGACTATCATATATTTGTTGCAATTTTTATTTTGATTGAACTACATAGTTGGAGCTTCCTACAACATATAAAGTGTGTTGTACACACTCAAATATAGCCTGTATTTTTAATATATAAATATCAATACTTGAATAAAAAGAGGCATTTGAATATACTAAAATATGTTAATAATTACTTGACAATAAAAAGCTTCTCATAAATTTACCACACATGGGGTAAGGTTCTAACCTGCCATTCTCTCATGCTTACATATTATCTTATGAGTTTGATCCTCTTCATTTTATATCAAACCACATATAAGATCCTTAATGTATATTTAAAACATGCATACTATTTTGTATATATAGACTCAATGTTTAGTTTATTCTTCATGTGTATGTGTTGCTAGCATCAGACTAGGTCACTATCATCATTTGATAATTAACTCCACTTGACATTAATGACTCTCTTCCAAGAATGACTACTTTTTAAAATAAAATCTTTCCTTAGGTTTTCCCATCTGCTTAGCATGTCAATGGTGAGATAAATTATCCAATCAAACTCATATATATAAATACAAGCATCAATAGATAAGGGACATGAGAATCATCTGGTACACACATATCCAATTTTCAAAATTAATTAAAACTACCTTATTCCTCCCAATTTGTAAATCAATCACTAGGGCCTACCCATACCTAATTTGAATCATCCCAAATCAAATTTCAACTAAACATTGTCAAGTATAAAATCTAAATAATTAATTGCGTTCATATAATAGAGGATAATTACACAATCACACTAGGTCTGAGAATTACACGTGGTTTTATTTCTCACCTTAGCATATCAACCATGTAGGAAGTGGTCAATCATTAGTGGAGGTGATTAAGGTTAGCTCAACTCATTATACTTTCCTACTTTTTCTAAGTTTCTATCCCTGACAAGCACACCTAATGTCCCCTGGTGAATAAGGCTGATTTTGAGATTTGCTTTCATTTTCACTATATGACACTGCAAATATAGTGATATAATAGATACCTGAAGATGATCATATGGTCACACACCCTCTTTTCTAAATAATTCACTATCGATAAATATAGGTCAGTATTAACAATTGATACTTACCTAAAGTCAATAAAACAAACCCAACAATGACATAAATATAATTAAAGATTTGGGTGAATCACATACCTACTTCAATTTGTTTTTCACTTTAAAAATAAAATTATAATCATTCAAAAAATACAAGTTCTTATCCATTCTAATTAGGAGGTAAGAACAAATTAATAACAAAGTATTCTACTTATGATGTTGAACATTATGCAATTATACAAGCATTAAGACATTAGAGACATTATATAGTGCCTAAGGAGTTTATACTATTTACAGAACATGAGTCCTTGAAGTATGTGAATAAAAAAAGAAGTTGAATAGTAGGCATGCAAAGTGGGTTTCTTTCTTGCAAGGATATACATTTGTGTTAAAATATAAATCAAGAAAATAGATCAGGTAGCTGATGCATTGAGCAGGAGGGTAGTGTTATTAACTACTTGGTGAGTGAAGTAATTACATTTGAAGCTATTAAAGAATTATATGATACTTATCCATATTTTGGTAAGATAGTTGAGTAGTGAAAGAATCCATTAACAAGTGGGACATATATTATTCATGTTGCATATCTTATACAAGAAAGTTATCTCTTTAAAGGGAAATAACTATGCATTCCAGTTGGGTCTCTAGGAGACAATATAATAAGAAAATCACATAGTGGTGGTTTGGTTGGACATTTTGGTAAAATGAAGACAATAGCTTTGGTAGAGGAAACGTATTTTAGGATAAATATGAAGAGAGATGTGACAAGGTATGTTTCAAGGTACATAGTATGTTAGGTAGCTAAAGAACATCCATAAAATACTAGACTTTACATTCCATTACCAATTCTAAGAGGGCCATTGATAGATTTGAGTATGGATTTTGTGTTGGGATTGACAAATGCACAAATAGGTAATGATTCAATTTTTGTTGTTGTAGACATATTTTTTTAAATGGTTCATTTCATTGCATGTAATAAAACCAATGATGCCACTAGATTTGTAGAATTATTTTTTATGGATATTGTGAGATTACATGGTGTTTTAAAAACTATTAATCTAGATAAGGACACAAATTTTCTAAGTCATTTTTAGAGGACTTTATGGAAGAAAATGGGTAATAAGCTACAATTCAGTAGTACATATCATCCAAAAATAGATGGATAGATAGAATTTATGAACATGATCTTGGAAAATTTATTGAGATGCATAGTGGGAGAGAAACCAAGGCAATGTGTCGTGGCTTTATCACAAGCCAAGTTTGCATATAACAGTTTAGTGAATAGATCAACAAGAAAGTCACCTTTTCAAATTGGTTATGGTATAAAACCTATGGTTATTTTAGATTTGGTATAATTATCAATTGTAGATCGAATTAGTGATGCTATAAAAATAGTTACAAAGCATATGCAATGGTTACAAGGAGTAAGAAGAAAGTTGTAGGAATGTAATGAGAAATATAAGGGAAAAATGGATGTTAGAAGAAGATCCAAAGTATTTAAATAATGATAATTAGTAATGGTTTACTTGAAGAAAGAGATATTACAAAGAAATATAAGTTTAAGTACAAGAAAATTGAACCATGTAGAATTGTGAACAAAATCAATGGCAATGCCTATGAGGTGAGTTTACCACAAATTTTTGATATTTATCCAGTATCTAATGTTTTAGATTTATATGAATTCTATGGAGAAGATGGTGAATATGATGAATATGAATAATTAAATTGGGAGCAATAGGTTCTAAAGAAGAAGAAAGAAAAAATAGTGCAGGTTTTGGATATGAAGACAGTGAGCACAAGCCAAGGGAATTATAACAGGTATTTGGTACAGTGGGAAGGATTGTAGGAAGAAGAAAACACTTGGATTAAAGAATGAGAGCTTGAAAATATTGACAATAAAAAATGGTAGTAGTACAATCAGGGCAACTCGCAGGCGCTGAGTTGTTTTCAACCAGAGGAGAATGATGCAAAAAAGTAGGCCAACTGTTTAGAGGCCATAACTTTTGACTCGTAACTCTGTTTGAGATATTTTACATACAAAAATGACTATATCAAAAATTATTATTACGTCCTAAGTTTATCTATCCACTTATATTTGATTTCAATATTTTTTGAAGGCCAAACATGATCATCTAAGGGTCTAAAATTAACATTTAATGATTTTTTCAAGAATTTTTTATTTTTAGAAATTATATATTTTTAGAACCAAAAGTCAAATTCAGTTGAATTTCATTTCATATTATAATTTTATTATTTAGGTTTTTTTGAGAAAATTTTAGATCCACGTGCACTTGAATGTGAAACTTACTATAAATAGCGGTTGCTAAAAATAGACTTTTTTTTAGATTTTAGATTTTTTTAATTTTTTCATGTCAATTCTAAATTCTGAGTTGAGGCTTATTTAAGCATGGTTTGGGTTTTTAATTATTTAAAAAAATCAATAGGAATCAATTATTGAGTATCGTTTCAAGATCTTGGCCTATTGGAATTTTTGGTCTTGTATTTTTTTGGGTTCATTATCTCTTATTATATAAAATATTTTTAGGAGCATTTCTCGTTTGAAAAATGGAATATTTTATAGATTAATAACATTATTGTGTTTTTTTTATGTTACTTGGTGATTTTTTTTGTTGTATGAGACCATTTTGTAGTCACACTAAGAATAATGGAATTTTTTATCCATGATTGTGTGGTTCAATATAAGCACATTATTCTCTTCTTCAGTTTCATGACCATCCCAACACTATGAGACCATATTATTGGGAGATATTGTAGTTTTATTATCGACACATCTTTATAGATGTATTTATAGTCTACTTGAACATTTTAGTAACATTTTTTCTTATTATAAAAAGTAGCAAGTTAGATGAATTCTAGTGTTATGTTTTCCATGTTAGAGTATTTGGATTCATACACTCATATAAATTTTTAGTGTCACTCCACACATTCAAATGTATGGAGGAGAGTGGTATTGATCTTTATTATTTGGGTATCATGTGCCTTTCTAACCTTTAACACACCACATATTCTTATAGTAGATAAAATTGAGTTTTATGAACTCTTTCACTATCAATATCACTGCTATTTCGTGTCATTTTTTTATGATTAAGCAATGGATCTAGACCAATAGTGTAGAATGATTTCATTAAGGGACTTTCCATCTACCAACTATCTACTTCAACATTGTATTCAGTCCTTGATATTATGATTCTTGGGACACCTTGTAGAATAAGTTCTCTCCACTTTCATTGTCATTTTATTAGTTTTCGCATACCTTGATATGACACATTTCATCCTTAAAAACTCTTTTTACCACATTATTTGTACATGGGTACCTTATCATGCCTATTATTCAAGACCCATATTTGAGGAACTCTCTCCTAGCCTTTATTATTTCCCAGTCCCCATCTTATACTTAAGGATGGTGTTAGATTTATTGTGTGCGCATTGTATAGTGTTTTTGAGTTTTTGTTACCCAGTTGAATTTGGGACCTATTTGTTCTCACATACATGATAATATTTATTTTCAATTTTATTTAATTTTTTCGAGAGATAAACTAATTTTGCACATATAATTTTCAAAGTTCAAAAATAAGGTTGAGTATCATATATGTTAGGTAATCATAAAAATAACTAGGATTCCATAAAATAAACTCATAGGGATATTTAATACACACTCCCTTAGTAATATGTTGGGAAGGATTAAGTAGATTGTATGATTTTTTAGATAGTAAGATGATATAATTATGATAAATTTTATGATTTTTATGTTGAATACATGGTAATGGATTGCTACTATTTATGTTGTATGTATAAAAATATTCATCTTATACAATAATTTAGAGAGGCCATATTCTCATATAAGATGTAATTACATAGTGTCATGGATAGCTCAGTGTATTCTATAAGAAACATAGGTAATGAGACATTCTCCTAATATGCAACATAACCTATAGAGTCTTATGCCTTTTATATTTACCCATAATAAATGGTATTCTATGAGAAATGATAATGATAGATATTATATAACATGTCACATTTTGATTTCACCCTATAGTTAATAAATTTTAAATTTGTGGATTAATATGGTTACTATCTAATTATTATTACTTTGATTTGATTATTTTGACATCTACTGGTAAGGGAAAGTTATATTGTTTTGATTATATTTGGATGTAGATTTAATTCAAGATTACATAATATTCCATTATTTTATTTGCCTTGATTTTCGAGCATAATCAAGAGAATAAACATTTATTTTCTATTATATTCATAAGTTAATAAAATGTCTTTATAAACATCTTTCAGCATTTAGATAATTAGTTATTGATAACCAGGGTATCAAAATAGTAAGACGTATGTATATAGATAATCTATTTATAGAAACACTAGTTTTTGAAGATATAGTTATCTTTAATTAGAAACAATTAGAAGAATATATATCTAATAGGTAAATAAATAATTATCTAAGCTTGAAGTATCTTAAGTACTACCTTTAAGCTAAGATGATATAAACATAATCTTCATTTACCATATATGAAATTGCAATTAATTATATTTAATTTTATTTTTCCACATGGCCTTTTATTACAATGGGATTGTGGCATGGACATTTTCTGGAGGATAATAAATGATTTACTATATTTTAAGCAAGGCGAGTTGACTATGGATAAGTGAAGAGTTGGATGCCTTGTGTATGAGTGGAGAGAATGGTAATGGAAAACTTTCGGTGGTGCAGACAAGTGAGTGGGAAAAGTGCTATGCATAGAGAGTTAGAAAAGATAATTATTGTTATTAAATTTAAAATAAATCTAAATTTCATGCATGAGGAGAATTTAATATGCATTACCATGCAAAGTGAAGGATGCAACAATTAGAGGAAGTTTGAGTTCTATAAAGGAAGCCTCCTAAAATTTAATAGGAGATACAAAGATAGATAGGGAAAGAAGAGAAGGAAGGAGGTGAAATAGCGCAGAGAAGAAATCAAGTCAAGAAAATCTTCTATTCCAGATGTTTTTTAATCCAAAAACAATGACTGAGGTAAGTAACATAGTTTAATATTATTTTCTTAAAGCGGTAAGACCTTGTTTATATAAAAACCAAGTTAGTTATAGAAATCTTTGAAATTCTATTGGAAAATTATTGTCTTATATAAATAGATGAAGTTTATTAATGATAGATCATTGTGTTTAGAAGTGAAAATTTTGAATGGTTGAGTATTTTGTTAAAATTAACTCCCTAGTATTTTGTTTTGGTAGGTTATACTATTATATTAAAATTCCTTGTTCATATTTTAATGTGTTGCACGTATTTTTCTATTAAAAACACATAACATTTTATTTCAAGATCGCTACATATAACTATTAAATATCACTGCATTGTGTATATAATGTTGAGTCATATTTTTGATATCCAAGTCATGAAATTGAAGAGTCAAGTTATTTTATGGAATCACCCTATTATAAATAATATACAAAGTGAAAGAAAAATCAAAACATCATGTATTTTTTTTATAAATGATGAGTATTAACTAGAAACAATGGAGGCTTTTTATAAAATTCTAGCCAATTTAATGAATCACCCAACCCATAAAATGAACCGTTGAGTTTATCAATTTTAAACAAATTCCATGTTGTGTATATAACATACAAATGTTGTTATACAGAATAAAATGATGAGCCACAATTATAGATCACTACACTTAAATTCGAATATTAACTGTTGTAAATTGAATTATTGAAGTTGATATATAAATTGTTGAGTAACATATATAAATCACCCATCTTTGAATAAATTATAAATTTGAACATAGAATAAATAAATGATAAATTCATGTAGTTGTGTTCAGGTAATTGAATGCTCTATAAGTATATTTTAAAGTGTATAAGTATTAATTTGAAATTGTAGAGGTTACTTAAACTAATCGCTAAATTCTCTATTGAGATGCCATGTAATAAACTGAATGCTTGGTCTTAAGAATAAAATGTTTTGCATGTATTTTGAAAGCTGAAGTCTTAAATTGTTGAGATAATTTTGTAATTCATTGTGCCTTTTAATTGTTGTACAAGATTTTTAGATAAGTAAATATTTTAAAGATCACTGTAATATTTAGATAAAGGCTGAGTTATAAAGTAAATGTTGAATTTATAAGATATATGGTGTTATAGATGGAATGCCAAGTCATAATTTGAAAAGGGCGTGTCACCTTTTTGGATCATCCAGTCACTTTACCCAAATATTGGGCCTAAATTGAACACTAGACTTTAATGAAATCTATAAGTATATTTGTAGCATTGGGTATGAAATTAAATTGCATAATAGTGAGCCTTAAAACAAGTACAACATTGACTTTATCTAATGTTGAGTTTACTTAATATAATTTTGAATCATTTAAATGAAAATATATTTCTTTAAAAGACTGAATTATCGATTGAACTATATCTTTACCTCAAATTTCCATATCATGGATTGAACATAAATTAAATTAACAAATAAAATATTAGTATTTATTTATTGAGCATGAATATCAAGGTATCCTTTAATTGTAAGCAGTGATAATTTTACTAAATTTTTGAGTCATTTAATAGAAAACATGTTTCACTTGAATGCAAGATCGAATATATAGTGGAACTTTGGTTTTCCTAAGAATTTCATATTGTAGTTAGTCTAAAATGTAGCTTGAATGAATGAGCATAATTACTATGAAAACCTATTTAGAATTTAGATATTATCTTTATATGGCCCTTGACCTAAAAACAATCATGGAATGCTCACTTTACATGGTTCAAAAATAAATAGTAAATCTAGTAATTTGTTTGCCACCAATAGTAATTAAATCATAACGAAAACAATTGAACTTTCCCTATATGGATTAGTTATAGGAATGCTCAAATTTTGTGAGTAATGTTGGCAATGTGTGTGTGTGTGTGTGTGTGTGTGTGTGTGTGTGTGTCTATATATATATATATATATATATATATATATATATATATATATATATATATATATATATATATATATATAAAATATATATATATATATATATCCTTGTAATCTAGGGTTTCAATGAATTATTATGAAATATTTTAAAATCATTGATTGGTATAATAGATGAACGTTAGTACTTTTTTTGGATAGTAAAAAAAACTTGCGTGTGTGTATATATATATATATATATATATACATATATATATATATATATACATATATATATATATATATATACATATATATATATATATATACATATATATATACATATATATATATATACATATATATATATATATACATATATATATACATATATATATATATATACATATATATATACATATATATATATATATATACATATATATATACATATATATATATATACATATATATATATATACATATATATATATATACATATATATATATATATATACATATATATATATATATACATATACATATATATATATATACATATATATATATATATATACATATATATATATATACATATATATATATATACATATATATATATATATATATATATAAGTATTAACATGTAAAAGTAATTAAACTATTATATCATAAAATAGTGCATCATGATGTGCACCTCAAAATATGTGTTCATCTTATTTTTATTGTGCCGTGTAATCCTATACTTGATTTATTAATATAGTTGGGTGTAAGATTGTTGTTAGTGTTTGAGATGGGTGATCAAGCACAAATACCTATGACAATATGGGATGTCATAGAGTCCTAGAGTGTGAAAAATACCTAGTTGGTACATATTGTATGTGACCCACAACTAAATAAACATATATGTATTGGTTGTTACTTGAATAATACGTTTTTGTAACATTTGAGAGGATATCTATTATTCATGCATATAATCTAAAAAGTGTAAATGAATGTTAGGATAAAAATTATATGCATTTGTATGACTTGATTTGTAATATTTTATTTATTTATTAAAAGTAGATGTTTCTTTGTATTTATGTCTACTTAATATGATAAATTGAGGGAAATTAGTAGTTGTACCATAAAATAGTAGTCTATGATATTATAGGGTATCATGAGGTATAGTTGATTGGATCTTATTATGGTTATCTGGATTCTAGGATTTGATGTGAACATGCCTAAATGGTATGAACCATAAGAATTAAATCATGTTTAAGCTATATATTAATGTTTGATTCACTCATTTGTGGATGGAATAAAAGTATGCATATCTTACTCATGTGTCTAGCATGTGATGTTATATGATGGCCAGTAGGATGTAATAAGTATGATTCTTATGTTTAATGAGACATTATTTGTTGGTAGGCATTATGTACATGTTAGTACAATGTATTTTAATCTTATACCTTGGGATTGATGACTTGAGTATTTCATATATATATGGATTATTGATTAGAGCTTTGGAATCTCATATGTATCACAAATAGATTGTTCCCTATTTTGATTAGAGTGCCAACCACTTCGGTGATGACGTCTCATGGAGGAGACCATGACAAGTGAAAGGAGAACTACATTTGACCCTGATTTTAAGGAGTCGATATATAGACTACCCATGTTATGGTGGGGGAATTTTGCCTAGATCCTTAGGCTAGGTTAGGGTTGACTTTATTGCATAGCAATCCATGTAATTAGTCAAATTAGTATTAGTACTTAACATGTGTATTGCAGATTGTATTAATTTCACTAGTAAGATAGTGAACTTTCAATATCGTACCTTGTTCTAAGGATTGTTGTCATGTTCTATGTAAACACTAACTCGATGGGACGTGATGATTCACACTTGTTGAATTAAGGAAAGAAAAGTAAGAATGCTTTTCAAGATCAATTGTATAAAACAAATCTGATACATTTTTCTAATACTTAATTTGAGGGGATTTTACAAGTTGTATGAATGGACCAACCTTGGCTGAGTTGTAATGTATTTACCTTCTTTGAAATTAAAATATATTATATTGCTTTTAGTATTGGAATTCTATAATTGTTAACATATGTAGTTGTTGATTATATGATTGGATAAAACTAAATTGTAATACTATGGTTGAATTAATAGTTAGTATTTTATTCTACATAAAATACTTTGAATTTTCTTAGTATAATTTGAGGGGTTCTTGCATATGAAATCAGAGTTGTGGATCGAACCGTAAGACTTAATGCGTCCATTAGCATTTTCACACCTTTATGTTTAATAGAAAAGACAAATGTGTAGGTATGTAACATACATTGAGTGTGTAACGTTAGAGTATTTGTACCCCATTAAATATTTTAAAGGGTTGGTGTAACGAGTGTCTCATTGGTAATGGTTGTGTACAGTGTTGTGTAGGAGAGTGTATAGCTTAGTTCTTGAATTGTGAACAACAGTTTCTTACCATATTATATTGAACACCTCTAGTGTAATAATGTATTTCTTTAATCACCTTCACTAATTATGTTTGTGATTTGTGAGTGTTTTAAAAATCTTGGAGTGCTACCCACTTAGGTTTATATGAATTGCTCTTGTGTCTTATTTACATAGATCCTAAGAGTGGTAATCCTATATGACCATTCTAGATTGGCACCACCAAGTGCAATGGAAATTTTCTTGTATTTGATTGTAGATGTCTAGATTCTGAATTCCTTTTATGTTAGGAGTTTCTTAGATAAATTAGCATCCTTGTAATTATATTAACTTGCGGGAAGTGTCATCTCTCTTGGTTAGCTTAGAGATGAGTTTTTATGTTTTCACTTTCCTCTTAAATAATTTATAGCTATCAAGAAGATTCATATTTTTAGGATGTTGATTTAAAGTTTTTTAAGTGGAAACTTGTTTCATAATTGTTTCTTGATGTTATTTCCTTGAGTTCGTGCGATTGTGTTTTCTAATTCTCATTGAGAAAATTTGTAGGATTGAATGGACTAATTCATCATGGTGGTTCATATTTATTTCCATTTGTAGAAGTAGGTGATCATGCTACACTTAAAAGTTTAGGAAGTGAATAGTGATTACCAACACGGAATGTAATATTTCCTTCTACAATGTGAGGGTATGTAGGAAGTTTTGGTTTATGAAATGTTAGTTATCTACTTCCTATGTGTGACTTTTTAGAGTCACTATTTTATCTAAACTGTGTACTTAACCACAAGGAGTGGCTAACTTAGAATTTATAATAATTATAGTGATGATAAATATTATTTTATTATATATCTTTGTTTATATTTATATTATTCTCTTTCGAAGCATGTTATTGTTTTGAAGATTTATATATGTACCTTTCTTTAGGAGTAAGTAAGGTATAATATGTGCAAGACATCTTCGTAGTCTAAAAGGATTGAGATAAATTTTTTAACTATTATGTGTTAGTCATGAAAGCAAAAAGACATCGTCTCACTTATAAATTTATAGGGATGGTATGAGACTTAACCTTTGTATGTTATGAAAAAAATTCCTTTCTATTATGAATATAACACTACAAGTTAAGTTGTAGGATATGATACTAGTTTTGATTGATTAATAATAACTTAATTCAATCTCTAGATGACTATATGATTTTCTCTTGTCTATATGTTAGTACATATGAGTTTTTTTTACATATAGTATTGTTTTTTTTAATTTGTTAGTACATATTTGTATTTCCTAAAACCAAGTACTTTTTGGAAATTATGAAGTATTGAAGACCTAAGGGAAGAATGGTGAATTGGGAATGTGAGTTCTAAGAAATAGGAAGGTATCCTACTTAACCTCACACTAACTCATATTATTTGTACTAATTTGGATCGATAGGCAAGACTTGTCAAATTTAGTCATATGGCTATACACATGTATGCTATGGACATGTATTCCAAGTGGATAAGTAATCCATGATTTTGTATTCATTAAATTTATTATTCCTATTCATCATAATACTTGTCCAGAGCTCTGATTGAGCAAACAATATTGATGTATTATAATTATTCAAAGTTACGTGATGTAGTGATAGTATTAACATATACGCATCATCCTTGCCAAGTTCCCTATTTATTTTTTCTCTCGAATGATAAATACATTCTCTACGTTAGAGAGATGTGCATAGAGGGTAGAGGGATTTTTAGAACTCTCCCTAGTCATTTATTTTAACTTCTGCAACGAACTCATGTGTTTTTAGAAAGATAGTAACACTTTTATCAAGTTATTATTAGATTTGTATTATAGTTATAGACCCGAGGATGGTCATGGTAGAACCAAAAATCATAAGTGAAATTAATAAAACTTGTTTTCATAATAGGAAATGTCACCAAGTAGGGGCTTGTGGGATCAACACTATAAAGATTGAGAGAATTAGTATGAGTTCTTCAGGTAAAACTTTTCATTTGTTAGCATTACAGATTCAAGATATTTACATTTTTATGTTGTTAAACTCTATTAATTAACCAAAACTTTTGATTGAATAAGAGTCATCGGGGTGATGACTAGTAATAGGGGAGAGGATGTCAGTCCCAATTCCACCTTATAATTAATAACTCTTTAAATCCATGGATTAATATGGTTAATATATTATTAACATTGATTTAATTTGTGCATTTTGGCATCTACTCAATATGGGACAATGATATTGTTTTGATTATATTAGTATGTATATTTAGTTCATGATTACATAAGATTCCTTTGTTTTTATTTTCCTTGATTTTTGATTA
Organism: Torreya grandis; assembly: GCA_037957365.1. NCBI lineage: Eukaryota > Viridiplantae > Streptophyta > Pinopsida > Cupressales > Taxaceae > Torreya > Torreya grandis. The sequence continues at coordinate 2,225,129 of JARHVA010002471.1, read as the reverse complement.
TAAATTAGAGAAATAAACATTTATTTTATAATATATGTATAAAACTAATAAAATGCCTTTATAAACATCTTTGAGCATTTCACTCATTAGTTATTGATATGTAGGGTATCAAAATAGTGAGACACATGTAAATAGATAATCTATTTAAAAATACACTACCTTTTGAATATATAGTTATCTTTAATTAGATATAATTATAAGCATATATATCTAATAGGCTAATAAATAATTATCAAAGCTTGAAAATATCTTATGTACTACATTTAAGTGAAGATGATATAAAATTAGTCTTCAATTTATCATGCATGAAATTATAATTAGTTATCTTTAATTTTATTTGTCCACGTGGCCTTATATTGTAATGGGAATGTGGTGTGGAGATTTTTGGAAAATAAGTAAATGATTTAATATATTTTAAGTAAGGTGTATTGACTATGGCTAAGAGAAGAGTTGGATGCCACACATACGAGTGGAAAGAGTGGTAGTGGATGGACGACGGTAGTCGAGCACTTTTGGAAATGGAGAAAAGTAATTGGGAAAAATGCTATGCATGAAGAGTAATAAAAGATAATAATAATTATTAAATTGAAAATAAATTTAAATTTGATGTATGAGGAGAATCTAAAAGGAATTACCATGCAAAATGATGGACATAATAATTAGAGGGAGTCTGAGCTCTATAAATGAAGCCTCTTGAAATTAAATAAGAGATACAGAGACAAACAAGGAGAGAAGAGAAGGAAGGAGGTGAATTGGAGCAGAGGAGAAATTAAGTGAAGAAAATATTCTATTCTAGATGGTGTTTTTATATCTAGAAACAATGACTGAGGTAGGTACCACCATTTAATAATGTTTTTATAAATTGTTAAGTCCTTATTTATATAAAATCCAAGTTAGTTATACAAATTTTTGAAATTCTATTGGAAAATTATTGTATTATATAATTTGATGAAGTTTCTTATTAATACATCACCATGTTTGGAATATAAAATGTTAAATTAGTTTAGTATCTTTTTAAAATTAACTCCCCTAGTATTTTGTGTTGGTAGGCCAGGCTATTATATTAAAATACCTTATTTAGATATTAAAGCCTTGCCTTTATTTTTCAATTAAAAACATAAAACATTGTATTTTTAGATCACTACATATAATTATTAAAAATTATTGAGTTGTATATATAATGATGAGCCAAATTTTTGATAGCCAAGTCATGAAATTCAATAGCCAATTCACTTTCTAGAATCACCATGTTTTAAATAATATCCAAAGTGTAAAAAAAATCAAAACACCATGTGTATTTTTTAGAAATGATGATTATTAAATAGAAACAATGGAGGCTTTTTATAAAATGCACAACCAATTTTAGCCTAGTGTGTAAGATAATCAGTTTTTGTGAGATATAAAAAGAACCTATTCATTATCCAGCTAGAGTGTTGGTCGAAACAAAATCAATGTCCCACTTATTAAAGGGATCTTGAGATAGAATTGGACATAAAGGAATGGCATCTTGTCAATTTTATTTTCCTACATGCTGACAAATATCACACTTACTAACATATATCTTAGCATCTTTAAAGAGAGTAGGCCACCATAATCTTTCCAACAAAACCTTGCATGTGGTAGCCTCTCTAGAATACTGTCCACATATAATGCCTTCATGAAATTATTGAAGTACATTAGAATGTTAATGTTTCATGACATAGTGCTAAAGAATTTCATCATGGCCACGCTTGTAAAGGTACCCTCCTATGAGTTGAGAGGGTGAAACTTAGACCATGATTTGTTTCCTATGATGTGGAGTTAGATAGACAGGAGCTATGCCAATAGTTAGAAAGGCTTCAATATCTTCTAACTCCTTTGGTACATAGGTAACATAGAATATTTGAATATCAGTCAAGTCATATTTAATAGCATGTGATGATTCTATGGAATTAATTTGAGAGAGCTGATTAGGGCCATAATTAGATTTCCCTGGTTTGACAATGACAAAAAATTGAAATTATTGAAACAACACTATCCAGTGGTAGATTCATCCATACAACACATGTTTATTTACTAGATAATTTAAAGCTTTGTGATCTATATATAATACAAAGGGAGTTGCTAATAAGTAGTGATGAAGTTTTTGTAGAGCATATACCAATAAAAAGGCTTTAGTTCTGAGGTGGTGTATTTCCACTTAGTTGGAGTGAGTTCCCTACTAGAAAAGTAGATTGGGTGATCAAGTTTACCTTCACCTACTTGTGCAAAGATTTCACCAACTGCCATTCTAGAAACATCAAAATGGAATGTAATGGGCTTGTCTAGTTATGGAACTAGAGTATCAAAGTGGTAAAAAAATTGTTCTTTAATTTATTTTATCAAATACATCATGTATCAAGTTTTTTTCACTAGAATTCTTTGTAACCTTTTGTCCCATTACTAACATGTATTGATATTTTATTACTTATAATTTAATTTTATTTTGACATATGTATTAATTAAATTTTTAAGTTACCTTAATAATTCATATTTTTTCAATTTTGTATCTAATTTTTACAATCTCTAAGTTTATGGTGATTCTATTATTTTTTATGGACATTTACTTTTACTATTGTCTCACATCTAAAAAGTCTTCTTGATCTGCTTAATGATGATAACACATACATCTTGAGGAATTCTACCCTAGTATGCAAATAGACATGAGGGAATTAGTAGTTTATTCAACATCTTATTGTTTTTTATTATTCCATTATTCCTATCTTTAGTTATTTCCTTTTTTTTAATCCTAGATTATTTAATTGTCGATTTTCCTCTTAGCATGCTATATTCATTAGTTCATTTCCTCTTAATTTTGATAACATATATATATATATATATATATATATATATATATATATATATCCTTTAGATTTTTATGTTATAGTTTCACCCAAATTACCTTATTAAAAAAAATTAATTATTATTTTAAATTTGTATATATAATTTCTACGCATGTGTTGTTAGTGATACAATTGTGTTAGATGCAAGATATATAGGTTTACATATTATTATAAAATTATATTTAATTAGAGAAAGGTAAAATTGACTATATAAATAATAAGGGTAAATTATAAATAAAAACCATAATTTTTAGAAAACAACATTAGACTATAGTGATTAGAGGCTAAGGATACCATATGGTTGCACACAGACCTCCAAATGTGAATACAAGTAATATGAAATCTAGGTTGACATCCTTCCTGTCACCTACAATCTTTATATGTCTTTAATATAATACAATAATGTTAATTATATTATGATCTTAATTACTTTCTATATTGAAAAAAGGCAATTCACATACCCTTAAAAAGTTTTTACATTCAAATCTATTCTTAAATTTTATATATTATAATTTAAACAATAAATAATATCTATTTTGTTTAGGTCAATATAAAATAGGGTAAAATAAATATTTGTATTAATAGTACATGTATCGATCATGAATATAATTTGGTAGCATATTAGGAAAAATATTATCATCTAAATGGAAATATTTTTTAACATTTATTTCTAGTGTCACGAAGTTCAATGGAAAAATGTATTGTATATACCTTCATTATTTATTATTTATTTTATTTTTGATATATTATTTACAGAACAAGAAAAAAGTGTTGTAGAGTTATTATCAATATTTTGAGTACGAATATTTTAATTTACATTAAACTAATACATAATCCGTAAATTAAATTTACACCATACCTCAAGCCATAAATAATGTATTTTTAATTGCAAGGGTAATAATTAAAACGACAATATTGGGGTAGGGTGAAGTGAATGTGAAAATAGTTTTATATATTGATAAAGTTTTGTTCATTGTTTTACCTATTGATCCATGCCTTATTTTGGTGTGGATACCATGACAAATTTAAAATAAGGATATTTATGATGAAATATACAATTAATTTTAGTTGATAAGAATGGAGATAAATTGACCTACTTCTATTGATGGAAGATAATGTGTTCTAGGGGTACCACATTTTTTTTATTATTGAATATAATAAGATAATATCTAGACTAGCTAATGGAATATACATTTTAGATCATGATGCATTTTAACTAGTGGATGAATAGCCAATAGAGATTAAATGGATGTTTATAAAATCATTAGAGACATATAAAAGAAGAGATATGCTATAATAAAAGATAAAAAATTATTGATAAAGGTTTATCCAGAGCATATTTGGTCAAGGAAAGAGGAAGAACTTCATCGATCTGACATCAAATAAAATAAAACTATGGATGAAATAATGTTGTTATCAACATAATAATCAATAGAGGAGAATGAGAATACAAAATAAATGTCATTGAAGGAGGAACATCACAAAGTTACATTACTTGATTAATAAGGTAAATAAATGATGAAAGTAGAAAATTTAAAAATTATAGGGGTGAATGAATTATTTGAAGACATCATAAATGTAGAAAGAACTAAGTAATTTTTTTTGTAGGAAATTTATTAGAGTTTTTTATATTTAAATGAGGGTAGCATAAGAGGATTGCATTAATACAATCTTAGATATAAATGACAGTGATCAATAATAATGTTGACACCTAAGGATGTGGCGAAATCTTCATTAATAAATCTAAGTGGCAGGAAATATTAGATAATGTATAATATTTTTGTGAATAAGCATATAGAACTATTAAATAGTTTTGGTGGAGGTTGAAAAATATATGTGGGTTACATCCCACAAGAGGATGATATTTGATAGAAAGTGATAATTAAAGGATGTGGATAGACTATGACTAGAAGAGAGGAGAAAGGAAAATATAATGATAATTAGAGGATGTAAGAATACAATTGATGGTAAAACATTTTGATAAAAAAGAAGACAATGCATTATGATAAATTTCACATGGATATTGACAAAACACATGGTTCTATCCATCACTCAATTCTTTTAACTTGTAACTCACAAAATTTAATATTATAAGTGGTAACTCAAAAATGTTAATATTATAAGCGTATCATGCTAGGGCATCTAGATTTAAAAAAATAGTTAAATCAACCAAAACTAAGAGTAATGAAAATAAATAATAAAAAGTGTTATTAAGCTTGTGATGTCTAAAAATATTAAGATGCTTCATTATTAATTTAAGATGTATGTAGTGATTCTTAGATCATTAGGTTAATATGACTTACCATTAACACTTATTAATTAATGTGATGCCTAAAACATGAATAAAGTCTAAAATTAAAATTAAAAATCTATAAATTACTATAGGGATTTATCTCTCTTCTTAATTTGTAAGCTACATGGAAAATCAATTATGAACTCATCTATCAAATCTAATCTTGACATGCAAATAAATTTTTAATAGAAATAAAAAAATATGATACAAGGCATTGAAACATCTCATATTTTGCATGAAACATATAGATCGCATTAAAATTCCATCTGTTAAAATAAAACATTGTACACTTTTATGATTTCATGGAGATATACTTAACTCTTAAAATAATTATGTGGATACTTCATGATAAAATTTATAACTTATATAATTAGATTTAGGGATTATTTTATGATAATATACTTATCAGGGACTAATGTATAGGTATAAGGTACCTCGTAACCAAAAGAAGCTTAAAATTCACATTGTCAATATAAAAACACTTCATAAAATGAATTTGAAAGGTTGTAGGATCCATAAAATTTCTTAGACAATATTGTGATAAGAAGTTGAGTTTCATTGGGGAAGAAGTTTTAATAATCTAGGGTGAGAATCAACATAGGGTATGGATCATCTAGCTAAAGGGATTCGTTAAAAAAAACTATTTGTTAAATATAAATATTTTTTAATAGAAAAAGTGTTACTCTCAACGTATTCAATAAATTTTAACTAGAGACTAGTTTAAGTAAGGTATGCATTAGAAATCTTACATTACAAGGATATTAGCTTGTCTCTGTGAATTCTTGCACCATCACTATCTATGCATTCATGAAGGGAGGGTCATTTCATAATTGGGGATTGTGTGGGTTATCAATGGTCTATGATTGGTGTGGAAAAGTACTCGGATGATGCTCTCCCACCCCATAACAATACTTATTTTGAGACTATACTTGAATTTTTTTATAGATATTGGAGTTGAAAAAAATATGCTCTATGGAGCTTTCTATCTTATATCTTGTATTTTATTTATTAAAGCATGAGAAATTCTTCTAGTTTATATTAATAATTTATGTTATTTATCATATATTTGGTAGATTACTTGTCATTTTTACATACACAAATGAATTTAATTATATATATGTGTGAATTGGAGGACATATATGTTACTCATTATATATGGATGCGTATATGCAATACATTCCTACACCTATGGGTAATGCCAATGCTAGATGTATATTATTCCATAAATTTACATTATTGTAGGTTAAATCTCTCTATTAATTGTTCAATTATGATGTTTTACTATTTTGATTACTTACACATGTCTTGCAATTTATCATAATCTTATATTTTTACATACCATTGATATGCCACTTTACTATGTTGAGATATTGACATAGATTGATAATGTAGAATAATTTTCATTGATATATGATTAACTTTATATTGTATGGATACCTTGACCTTGTGTGTGTAACATATTATTTACTAAAATTCTAACATTTACAAAATTTCAGACCTAGATAATATTGATTCAAGTGTTTATCAATCATTACAAAATTAAAATAAATTTCATATTTTATTTGATGAATCAAGACACGCTATTTATAGTTATGTAAAGATCATCACAATAAACATCTAGAATGACTATGACATCACCGACCAATTTAACATAAACTATATTAGAAATCATGTTTTTTTTAAAACCAAACTATCTTAGATATTTATCAATTTGTAAATTATAGGATTAATTAGCCTACTTAAGTTCATACAAGGATTTCACTAACTCAAAACTAAGATGCTCTTTTCCATGAATCCAAAATTTGTATGGATATATCATGTATATTAATTCCTCTAAGTATCCATTTTGGAGATCACTCTTGGCATCGATATGATATACATCCCAACCAAATTGAGTAGTAATAAAAATAACCATTTTCATTGTTACCATTTTTGAGGTGGGACAAAATCATTCTTCATAATCAAATCATTCTTCCTATACATATCGATTACTAAGAAGATGAAAACTATACATATTTGAAAAGCCATTTGAATTACATTTTGGTTTAAAAATACACTTACATCGAGTGTACTTTTTACTTGGTCATAAATTAGACAAATCCAAAATCTATTTTGTATTAATTCATCATATCCCATCTTCATGACATATTCCCATTCCCACTTTTAAGTTTAGTATTTGTAAAATTATTTAGTCCAAATACTTGTGAAATAGTGGAATTTAGAGAAAAATTTACCTATTCATGAATTTACTTCTTTTTTTGCAAATATAGTAAAACTACATTCCATTTTTAGTGGATTTTCATCCTCCTTTAATTTTTTTAATTTGTAATAAAACTATTTTAACCCTTTGTACTGGCTAGTATGATCCTACTAAGAACTATTATTGGTTTCACTAGATTATTCCATGGAATTTGAATTTTCTACTACAATTCATGTCTTGACCTATATTTAGAATAATTAATAGATATAAATAGATTACTAATACTAGTGGTTTTAATGTTAGTTGAGAAATATGGTATTTTCTTGTCTATTGTGCCATCTCTATTTTTTTTTTAAAGGTAATGATATCTATTACTTATATGCTTTTTATTATTCATTATATCAAACAAACATGTGCTTTTTTTACTTTTTACATCTAAATCACTCAAATTTTTTAGTAGGTATTAGTGTAAAACTAATATAACAAAAACGTGAATATCACTTGCATTACATTTTTTACCTATCCATTATTATTTAGGAGTGATGTTCTATAAAACTTTATATGGACTTATATTTAGGATGTACACTATAGTATTGAATGTTTCTTCATAGTAATAGAAAGGTAAATTTTTGCTTTGCAGCATAAAATGTTCCATCTTTATGATACCCTTATTTCTTATTTCCACTGCTCTATTTTCTTGTGGATTGTAAGAAGTTTTATATTATATGTGGATACCTTTATGTGTGGACTATTCTTTGAGTAATTTTGAGTCGAATTCACCTTCATATCCAAATGAGAGTGTTTTTACATGTTTACATCTTTGTTATAAAAGAATGATTTCAATGTAACAAAGTTATAAAAGCATTATAATTTATTGTTTAGGAAATATACCCACATTTTCAAAGATAAATCATCAATAATAAACAATAAATAAGGTGACCAATATTTTTTGGAAGTCTTCATTTGACCATGTAAATCTACATGAATCAACTCCAATATAATTTCTTCCCTCTAGGTTTTTATCATAAAAAATGGATGTATATAGAATTATGACCTTATTAAATGGAAAGATGTTCATTCATAATTTAATTTTATGTTTAAAATTTTTAAATACTGGTAACTAAGCTAACCATATCTTTCATGCCAAAGAGTACGACTACTCTCAATTAATGTTTGTTCATATTATTTTCATGTCTTAAGATTTTGATTTTTTTATAAACATTTTTCCATAATTCCCATATGATTTAGTATATCTATTGTATATGTGTTTCCTTCAAACCATAAAATAATACTTTTATTTTTGGCTATCTGACATTATGATACTATATTCTTACTCATATCAGGTACATATCTAACATCATAAAATGTATATTTAAAAATCATGTTTAAATTGATATGAACATACCTACTACCTATAAAAAATGAGTTCGCCCATCAATCCAACCTTTACCTAATAAAACATATTTCTACTACTAATATCCTCAATAAAATTCACATGTACCAATATTTGTGAGAAGTGTAATGTCAAGATGCACCTATGTAAAATTTACAAAATATGTGAATCAATGGATTGATTGTGTGATACTAGAAAGGCAAATTCATTAAGTGCTTCCTCTTCGGGTTCTTCTACAACATGATTATGTTTAGGTTTTTTTTTGTAATTAGACATATATTATTGTCACTTCAACATTATTTCTTGAAAATACCAAGTTCATTACATTAAAAGCATTTTTGTTTAATTATAAGTAAATACATTAATTTTGAGGGTATGTTTTGTATAATTTATTGATCCAACTATAAGTCAAAATCAAGATATGTCAAAATACTAACCAAGTCAAAAAGCATTATCCCTTAGTGAAAATCTCCTTAAGGTGGTAGGGGACTGAAAATCCATATCAAAATAATCATCTTCAAAGTCAAAAGTAAAATTTCTCTTGCAAAACGTTATCTAAAGGCAATAGGGGAAATCAAAGTTAAATTAAGACAAGTCATAAATACTTCATGGAAGTAATTATTAAAAAAAATTAGAATCACAAGCAAGATCATTAATATCATAATCTTCTAAATATTTGAATCTAAGAGAAATTTATTTAAAAGGTCTTGGATCCTTGAAAATTTCTAATCATATGGGATACAATATGAATGATACATCGAACATATTAAATAGTGTGTGCGATTTTCAATCACAATTTTCCGTATCCTAATAATTATACCTCTCATCATGATCATACCATCCATCCAAATCCGCTATACCACCACCAAGACCCAATTTCATCCATACCACATATCAATCACCTGGCAACATTTTATCTTGTAGGGGCTACAAAGATACCTAATTGAAATGTTTGGAAGAAGTTGAATCAAGAGTCAACAAAGGTCACTATGACATAAATAAATCTAACATTAAAAAACATGCTAATAACTAACATGACCATCTATAGAAATTAGATATCCAAACTTCATACTCATTTATTAAAACTTTCTTAGTTAGAATGTCTTAAAAGTAAACCTTTAGTATGATGATATAAAAAAAATAAATTATGCTTTGACAATAATTATTCATGGAACTAAAATGCCCAAAAAAAAAAAGCTAAAATACTAGCTATATCCAATTTCCCTTCCGTTATCTTCAGAATAAAAAGGAGGTATATGTGGCCAGCCTAAAATCTTGTTATATGCATGCCTTGATGTCTGTAGCTTGTCTCTTCGGATAAATAAGGAGTTGTGTCTGTCATTTTTTTGGTAAACAGACTCAGTGTGATATAGATTTCGGCACTTTAGTAGTTGGAGAGTTTTATGATAGTTATTACGTCACGTGCAATTGCATTTGATATTATTATTTTTACTGAATTGAAGGGATTACGAAACTAGATCAATGGGTGTGATTATGGTTGGTAATTTTTCAGATTTTGTTCAGGAGAGGTTGTGTTAGCTCTACAACATCTTCACACCCACGACATTGTTTACATGGATCTCAAACCAGAGAACATACTTTTGCAAAGCAGTGCACACACTATGCTCACTGATTTTGATCTCACAAGGAGGCTTATACCTCACCCAGATGAATCCCATCCTTTTCATGATCACAGTTACTTCATGTACTCACACGTCCTTGTCTTACTCTTCATTACTTTGTATGTTTTAGAATAGGAAGCAATATAACAGAGATGACAGGCCCAAAGGGTTTTTGGTATTCAATGTGATTGTATTTATATTGTAATTTTTACAAAAGGTTGCCAACCTATTGGCCGGGGTCCATTCATCCAAGGCCTGGCTCCACTTCCCAATGCAAGGAGAATCTTGAAACTATACATAACGGCATCTCCTGAAGTTAAATAGACCAAAACGCAATGTAGCCCCATTTATACTTATGGAGTCATTCCTATCTACACGCATTTATATTTCAAATATACAATGCCGACATCCTTCATTATATTAAATAGGCGTCCGGATACTTTTACTAATTTCATAATGAATTATTTGTACTCACACCTAATTAATAACTACTCCCACATTACTTATCCTCATCGCTGGCCACTAGCATTGCTTGTCAGTTACTAACAGTGATTATAATAATTATTATTAAATATATAGTTTTTAATTTAAATTACTCACATCATTAATATTTTATTTATTATTATTTGTTTTTAAGTACTATGTTTTAGTACCTTTAGGAATATTAAAATTTTATATACAAAATCAATTTTAAACAATTTATAATATAAACTTAGGAATTAGTTATTATACGATCTTTGTTAATTACAATTTAATTAGGTTTCGTAAATCAATTATTGATTTTAAGATATTCATCTATTTGCTTAGTTACATTTTAAAATATTATTTCCCTCTGTAAATTTGTGCCATAAGTATGAATAGTACATTATCACGAGCTCTATAATACTGTTGTTTTCTCTCTGAGAAGATTAATGGGCAATAAATTATTGAAGGGATATCAACAGGGATATGTTTTCCCTATGTGGCATAGGGATTATTTTGATGGATTTAGTTCTCGATACACACAGGGTTAAGTAGCATTGAGGTTTTATTTCAAGGCAGACATGGTTTTCTCCATAATGATTGCATACATCATAAACATGATCTTCATTCACATCAACTTCTTACCAAGCAGTTTTGACGTCTGAAACTAATTGAGTGGCTTCAATTTTCTATTATTACTTTCTCTATATACATAAATTTTGACAAACTCCATCTTGGTCATTTTCTATGCCTTGAATAACGTAATAATTGTTAATACCAGTTGACAAATATGACAAGATCCTAACCTATAGAGCTTGCGTTGAATAATATTGTCGTTTCCTTAATAATTTTAGCACTTGTACTATTTAATGAATATTAATTAGAAAAGATGTACATTTTTATAAAATATTTTATTAAGTGAGAGTTATTTTTATGGGGTGCCAATCTCAAAGATTCGTCTTATATAAGATAAAATATTTTATTGCAATAAGCTTTTAGTATTTTCAATTTCTTACCTTAATTCTATCATTAGATTATGATATCTATTTATAAATTTTTCATAAATCAAAATGCTCTCTAAACCATTATCTTAATTAAGCTTTAGAAAATTTATTGTATTCGATTTTATCAGTTTACATATTAAAATTAATTAAATGAACATGAATAAATGTATTCCATTTTGATATAAAACACCTTTTACTTACTAAAAACATATAAATTAATAACTAAAGAAAATAACACATGGTACCAGTAAACAAAAAATTGATACCATTGTTACCATTACCAGTATAAGAAATATATGCAAATCATTTAGAATTAAGGGATAATGAAACGGAAGGTTGCAATGAGTTGTATGATGATAGACAAGATATTTCATGTGGACCAACCAAGAATGCAGTCACTATGCTTCCTACTGTTTGTAACAGTCGATATCTCATCTACACTAATATTTGTTTGTGAAGTCGGCATTGAATGTTAAGTAAATCCTTCCCAGTTTTAACGCACTGAATGTTTCGGCGGGCTGCGCTTTTCTCTCTTTCTTTTTAACATTTCTTATGAGGGCCATTAGCCCAATCTGTTAAAAAACAATTGAGAAACCCTTAAGTAGAATATTATCTCATACATATTTCGTGGAGAGTGGGGGTAAATATACTTATTTGTTTTGTGGTGGTGTACACTGTCAGTAACACACATTTTTACCATTTTTCTCTCTTCTGTGGCGACGTACTTTACCACTCACATTTTTCTTGTGTGTCCTTTTTCCCTTTTAACTTCTTTCTCTTCTCTACCAACGTATATTACCATTGACAGGCATTTTTCTTGTGTGTTTAGCAGACATTTACGCTATCATGCGTCCAGTGCATCATTACTAATTTGGAAGGGTGTTGTTGAATAACGGTTTCCTTAATTATATGCTCCCAGGCAGGCTTGGATTTCAAATCCACAAATATTTCAAAGTAAAAGTTTGCCTAAAGTTTGACAATTTTATTCTCTATGATCTTAAGCTTTATCTAAATTTAAAAATTGTCAATTGTGTATATATTATTGAATTTAAAAAATATTTTGTTGCTAAAGTTATTAAATCTTAACATTACATAAAAGAAAATTAACTTGTATTGTTGTTTTATATGATAATTATAATTTATACATATATATTAAATTTGTGAAATCTTCAAAACAATTTATCATTTACAATAATAAATGGTCTTAAACATGAATCTTTGCCATCTATTTTTTCAATTAATAATTTTTCATATTTTTTAATTTAAAAAATATTATTTAATTGAATATTTTCCACCTTTTATCTTACACTATTACAAATTAAATCTTTATATTTATAGATAAAAAATTAAACTATAAATTAACTACAGATTATCTAATATCTAAGGGCTAACTAAAATTGTATCTATAAAATTTAGAATTTTTATCTTCTATTACCAGTACATATGTAAGGTCAATTTTTTTAGTAAATGGCCAAAAATGAAAAAAAAAGACCACAGACCATCAAATTTTAGGTCAACGACCCATAAGAATTCAATTGACAAGCTTTATACATTTTGTACTTTGACTTTGAAAATAATGTTTAGTTAATGGTGAATATTTAATGTATGTAATTTTATTCAAAATTTTGATGAATCTTTTGGGTCTATACTTCTACAATACATCTATTAATCTTGTTTCTCATTTACAGTTAATTATATTAAATATTTACAAAAATAACTATATATAAAAATAAAGATAAAATTGTATTATAACACTTTTTAATAATTTATATTTTTAATTGATAAAGTATTTAATTATAAATAATAAATTATATTATAAACAAAATTCCAACAGTCCCATTATATTAAACCACGTCAAAAAATAGTAAATCTAATCTACAATATACCAAACATCTAGAAAAGTATAATATAACTAAAAAAATGTTACCTGGTGTAATATGGACAATTCAGTTTAAAAATAATAATAACACAAACACCAAGTAACAATTAATTAAGTTAAATAATATGACAAAAATAAAAAATAATAATTAATTATAATTATTTAATTTTAAAATTTAAATATGAAAACATATGATGTGGGAAATAAGAGACATAGGAAATGCTCAAGGGTGAGGAATGGTAGGGGCATCATTAATAGTTTTTTCAATCTCCGGCCAAAACACATTGATCTAGATGCTTTGGATTTATGAAGAGTGGTAGTGTTTGATGCAAGTTAGGCTTGAAATACATCCTAGTGAAATAAAAAAAATTTATGGTTTTTAATAATATCAAGGACAAATTTGTAATCCAAAATAGGATGTGGAGTTTTGATCATCGTTATTTTTTTGATGAAGATATAGTTCCCAAACTTCAGGCCCCTCACCAAACTGTTCAATATTAGATCCATTTGGGTCTGTTTCCATCATCTCTGGTTATAGTTTTGGCCGAATATTTTCTTTAAGGCTGTAGGCAACGCCATTGGCTAGTTTCAGTAGGTTGACTATGCCACAACCTTGCTTTCACCCACAAAATTTTCTAAAATAGTATTTAACTTGGACACTTTTAAAGAATTACCTGAAAATATTGAGCTGAAAGTAAAAGACTGCTCTTGGCCCCAACCGTTTTACTATGAAGCTCTGTCATTCCATTTCCGTAGTTTTTTTTTTATCAACCATTTAACCAAATATCATAGCAGATACAAAATAAAAAGGTCTCCACTTGGTGTAATGATTCACTTAATAATCATCTCACTGTGAAAAATGTTTAAATCGAGGAAGGTTACTTAAATTCAGAAAATAATGAAGATGCAGTTATGACGATAAAAGTTATCGAAGTTATTATGGTATCTCAAAGCTACCCAACCTGAGTTTCAATTTCACCATATAAAGAGGAATGCTCAAAGGGGAGTGTTAAGGAATCAAGTCAACTTGAATTTTCTATCCCTTTCTCTCCTAATTCTAATATAGACAATGACAATGGTTAGTCTTTAGTGAGTAGAAGGATGACAATAAGATATAACAAAGGCCTTGGTTCAAAAACTATCCATGTCAAAGGGCCACAAGAGCCAAATTGAAACATAGAGTTTCTATTGGATATGATTGGGCAGTTAGATAAAATTCAGATGTTTTTTCGGCTGAGTTTTTGCTTGGTTTCACTTTCTAATTTCTTATATTTTAGTTGTGGTTTAGATATCTCGTTCCTTATAGGTTTGAGATTGTGTTACATGGTCTGTTAGTACAGGCACTGTATTTATCTTTTCAATGTTTTATCTTTTACTTCAGTGTATAAGGATCTGTAGTCTTTCAAAATCCAACTATTTACAATATCTAAAACAATACAGTAGGAATATTAAAAAACTTAGAGAAAACAACATATGCTTTTAGGTTGGCATTAAACTAGATGAAAAACAAAACTTTTTTGATATGTTACAATCCCCTTAACACTAAAAAAATAAAAAATAATTATTTTTTAACGATTACAAAAGTTTCAATAGCATGCAATCAAGTATGTTATTATGTATGCCTATACATAATCTTGTATTCTTCAATGAATACTCTAATGATTATTTTATTCTTTATATAATACTTACAAGTAATTAATAAATATGTGTGAACTATAAATAGATAATGTGTGTTTAAGTATATATAATACTTATATTTTTTTTAAATAAGAAAATAGAACATATCATCACAAAACCTAACATCAATTAGTCACAAGAATAAAACTAAAAACCACATAAAGTGAATGATATATAAGGATCCCATAAATTGACCTCTAACAAGCATTGATGTTATAGAATATGTATAATGCTAGGGCACATTTCAAACAAGATGATTAGAATATTAGGTATTTATAGACATACTATGAAAGATGGAGGAGTCTAGGAGAAGTGTCAAATACCGTTAGAAATAAAAACAAATGCCAATAATTCTTTATTTGAACCAATTATTATTTTTATTAAGAATAAAGGGGGCGAAGGAGGAGGGGGGGAGGGGTTTGAAATTAGTGACCCCATACCATAGAAGATGTTAGCGTATCTATTTAGTTATCATGCTAATCATGTATTACATTGTTTAGTTTGTAATTACGTAGCGTCGGTTATATGTTTAGTTAGGTTCTTAGATGGCGTAGTAGTTAGGGGATTAGGTGGGAGTCGCAGCATACAGCCGGTACATAGCGGTTACAGGATTATGGTTCTATTAACCGAATTTAAAATGTATATAAACCTATTGTTGTTCATTAAAATGTATTGAAGTATTCTGCTCATTATCCTTCATTGGTATCAGAACCTGCTTGAGATCATGGTGGGAGTGATGTGAGAGAGGGTTTGCTTACTCATTGCTCACTATTCATGATTTGTCTCTGTGGATCGCATTTCTATATTAATGGTTTTTCGAGTCTCAACACATATATCATTGCAGTGGACTGAGGAGAATCTACGACCATATGCGTCAGACCTGCCAAAATTAAAATCTGGGCAACATTTCAATTTTAGACATACATGCATATGCTATTATTGTCGGCACTGTCTAACATTATGTGCAAGGATCTTTGAATTAGTGCATCAGAAGTGTGGTGATGTGAAATTCATCAAAGTCTAGATTTATTGTTCTTAACCCATGTCTGTCACCAGTTTTGCATTACCGCTTGGTAACCATGTTTAGATTGGTTTCTATTCACCACGTCATCTTCTTTCTCCATATCAAAATCTGAAATCCTTCATCGGCATTCAAATCTACCATGCTCAGGTAGGGTGCAGGCGTCTACTATTTTGGATGGCATCTATAGCCTTATTCAACTTGCCCCAAAGCCGTGATTCTTTCAAGCATGCTTTGTACCACCTCAATGACCTTCCTTCTTCAGAACCTCAATGAGATCAAAACAGTTTTATTAGAGTTTCATGTTGAGTCACCAATCACGCTCCACAACTCCTGGTTCGTTTTGTTCCACTAGTTCCACCGAAGTGTAGTAGAAACCTCCTACAACCCTCCAAGTTTGTGGTTAGTAGAGATTTTGTATCTATGATGGTGCGGGGGGTTGCAAGAGGGGAACCCGCTTTTGGGGTTTGGGGGGTGGGCGGCAGGATGACCCCATGATGGGGGGTCTAGGGGCTACACGCCCTGACAGGGGTTTAGGGGTAGCACCCCCAAAGTAATTTTTTTATTAAAATTATCTTGTAAAATTGTAATTTTTTAGTCAATCTGGGCGATTGATTTTTCGTAATCCTGCAAGCAAAAATTAAGGTTCCACCAAGACCTTGAATCCATAAGGATGGCATGCCACCTGAAAAAGTGAGTAAGCTACGCGGAGAGTGTAAATAATTTTACAATGTTTGTAATAAAGGGGGGACAACTATCAGGGAATATGATGTTTGTAAAAACAATGTAATAAAGGAGGGAATGTTAGCATATCTAGTTAGTTATCACGTTAATCATGTATTACATTATTTAGTTTATAATTATGTAGCATTAGTTACATGTTTAGTTAGGTACTTAGATGGCATAGCAGGTAAAGGATTAGGTGGAAATCGTAACATACAGCCGGTATATAGATATTATAAGATTACGATTCTATTAACCAAATTTTGCAATGTAAATAAACCTATTGTTGTTCAATAAAATATATTGAAGTATTCTTATCATTATCCTTAAGAAGAGAAATAAATAGATAGGGCGTAATACATCCAGATACAACTTTAAGTATTAAAATACAATAAAGCAAGCCAAATTACTACAACTAGCCCAAAAGCAGCCATAAAAAAACCAATTTAGGGATTTTAAGGAAAATACCCTCAAACCTGTAAACAAAAAAAGCACTAAAAATATAAATAAATGAATAGTAGAGGCCAACAAACTAGATTAGACAATAAAAAGCTACAGTAACAAAGTATTTTGATGAGTCTCTTTTTTTCAATTTTTTGTTTGAGATCTGATAATTAATGATCCATTTTCTTTTTACCTCTTCCTTTTTTCCACTTCACTAGCTTCCACCCATCCGCCTCCTCTAGGTTTCGTAATATGGGGATGGATAATTATAAAACAACATCTAGAATATGAGTCATTTGAGGATCTATCAATCCTTCCCCTAGCAATGGGTAAAGAATTTCCAAGGAATTTACCTTTATATCAATAATTGGAAGTTTGGACCAATTATTTATAAGTAACACAAACATCATAAAATCATGTAATTTAATGACTAATAAATTCCTAGGGGACATAGGCATTTACATTTCCTTTCATGTTGATGTTTGTACATATATACATATCACAATCAATGAAGTTATTTTTATACAAAATTTTATGTGTTTTGAGCTCCATAACCAAAAGTACATGTACTCAAGATTTTGTAAAAATATTATTTCTTTTTCAAAAACAATATGGGTGATTTCAAAATAATAGTAAAATTTTGAAATCTGAAATATCACTTTTAGATTTTGACCTCCATATTATTTTAAATTCTTAGATATAACTATGAGTACAGTTATTATTACTAAAATCAATAATAAAATTTTAATAGTCGTAAGTACATAACCTTACATGGTAGTAGACAAATTATTATGGGAACATCATCCAAAGGAAAAATGAATAAAATATGACTTAATTAAATCTATATGTAGTGATGCACATGCTCCAAAATCACGTACCTAACTATTAAAAGTTGAACATATGCCTTGCTTTTGAGATTTTTAATGACCTTAAGAAGCATACATCTCCAAAGAAACAAGCTTAAAGATAACATGTGTAAGATAAAATATGAAATCATTCATGTATAATATATAAAGTTACAAATTTGATAACAAGTATTTTATGAATAGCTTTCCATATATGGTCATCTAATATAATATCTATAATAATATGCCCCATATGGGAACAAGATATAATGTCAATGTAAGATACAAAATAATATGCCCCATGTGAAGTAATATGTAAATAATATAGCATCAAAATTTTAAGATATATCAATTATTTTACTTATGCTGTGATTATTATTATCTATATAAGATACAACTATGTAAATCTAGATTATATATAATTGATCATTAATCATACAAATTTGAATGTTAAAGGGAAGATTAATATTACATTTACTATCTTTTATAATTGACAAAGATATATAGGAGAGATGCACTTCATTGATCTATAATTTCAATTACTTACTTATTAAATCATAGTCCATGAAACATCTAAATGTTTATTGTGTAATTTCTCATGTCAATAAAAAAATCGATGCCAGTGAAAATGTTGTTGTAAAAACTTAGACACTTATGTAAGTTGGTATTATCTAGGCTCTATCAATACTATTTTAATTAGCTGTGTAATTTTGCCATGCCTTGTATCCATACATATGCACATGTATATGACTTATTTATATTTACTTGGCTTGATTCCTATACATTGATATTTATTTTATTTCTCTTTCATTGGAATCCCTAATTCCATGTTTGACATAATATGACTCTGAAAAAAGGTTAGAAAACCCCAATGACTCATTTATAAATAAATTTGTGTTTTGTATGATCTAATACTTGAAATAGATCTTGAAATACAAAAACCTATCCCTCCTATATTTTTTTGTGAACCATCGCAATCATTCTACAATACAATACAATGATTATATTTTGACATTTGATAACAAGAAAATTTCACCTACATTTTGTGTTCAAATTTGGCTCTAGGGTTAAATATTTGAGGGTTTATTATATGTGTATGATTTTTTGATAATGTCACAATGGAGTGATAATGTATTTATAAATATTTATAGGACTTTCCAATATGAATGTTAGAATATTATGTCCTTAAGAATGATTCATATTTATAGATTATTCTTTGATATGTTAGACTATATAATAACCTATGAAATGTCTATAACATGGCCTTATTAAGATGACATAATTTTGAAAAAAATCATGGGGAGTTCTTGGACACTACTAACAAATAAAAAAACACATGGAAAATCATAATTTTTTGAAAACTTTCGTTACTATACCGAGAGTGAAAATTATATGAGATACTATCATAATATTTTTATGATTTACGAAGGTTTATGAATGGAATAAGGTTATAATAAATGTGGGTATCCAAAATATTTTTTTATACTGACTAGATGAATAATGGAAATCTTTCAAAATAGTCAAATGTGTACACAAA
This sequence comes from Torreya grandis, assembly GCA_037957365.1. Taxonomy (NCBI): domain Eukaryota; kingdom Viridiplantae; phylum Streptophyta; class Pinopsida; order Cupressales; family Taxaceae; genus Torreya; species Torreya grandis. Next base: position 2,205,168 of record JARHVA010002471.1, on the reverse strand, counting down.
TTCTAAGCATGTTAATGTTTACCAGCATTGGTGTTTTAAAAAGTATAATAGAAAATTTAGGTTTATATAAATGACTAATTTTACTCTATTATTGAAAATGTTAGATTAAAATGACTAGAATATATATTTTGTGTCTATGATTAATAATGTTTGATGTTAAAAAGTATGCCATAAATTTTAAAATTTATCCACACAAAACATATACGAGAACATGTATAGATCAGTGTGAACTTGTGATATAGAAATTAAAATAATCTATATTATATAAATTATATGACATTGAAAATTCAAAGAGTGAATAAACCAAAGGGTTTGGGAACAAACATTTCACCTTTTTAAGTAATTTGGAGAAGGCCATGGGGTGATTAAATTCCCCAAGGATGTCCAATTAAGTAAACCATGTGTTTATATATTTAAATGACTCAATCACATTTGGAGAAGAAGTGATATATGTTGATAATTGAATTTAATTAAATCACTCCAAATTTCATCAAATATCTAATTGGGAAACACAAAACAAGTTCACATGCAAAGGTGCAACCCCAAAAAGGGATTTATGTCAAAAGTGGGACCTTAAAATATTTTTATGCAAACTAAAACTATGAATCTCTCAATATAGATGGAATTTATATCCAAAAAACCTACATGTTACCATCATTCCCTGTTAATCCTCAATTATTAAAAATAAATGTTCACATGGAAAAAATTCATGTTCCAAATCAAACACTTTTGTACCATAGAGACATCAAATGTCATAATATATTTAGCAATATAATAAGTATGATAGATCTATCCCATATAATCTCTCTCAAAATGTCATATAATCTATTAGGCATTCATTATAATCATGTATAATGCCTCACATATGCCTCAATCCACTCAATATAATGCATGTGAATCACATAATGTTATCTAAAGTAATAACCATCTAGATATCATTGCTTGAATCTATAAGGAAAACATAATATATTCCATGTTTTTATGTGAGGTGTGAATCCTATGAATCACTCATATAAAATAAAGATATATATGAAACATGTTTTATATAGAAAATAATAACATAATGTATGTATACAAACATGATAATATATGTTGTGATATAAATATTTTACTTGAATGTTACATGGTTCAATCTGGAAGAACCTTTGAAACTAAAACTTCTCCATTATTTCAAATTTTATTCTTGCTTTCATGAGGATCAAAATAAAATTCATGGATACATGATTGGAACATTTCCATCATGTTTAAGGATCTATTTAGCTTAATTTAAAATTTTCTCTCATCAAATTCGAATGGAATTAGAACATAACTTCCTACAGGGTGAGCCTATATGCCAATAATGTTTTCTTGAACCTAAAAGTGAAGATCATATTACAATCAAGTGCCATATCTACTATGATATTCATGGAAGGTAACAATGTCTTTTTAGATATTCCCATTGATTCATGAAGAGATTCACTTAGTTTGAGTGGAAATGTTTAGCCTTGTTTATTTGTGAAACATTTCAACTTCGACAAAGCATATTAAAATTGATGTTTTTACATAAAAAGAATATTAGAATCATCAGTTCTTGCTTCCAAGTGATGAACTTAAGGAATATAAAGAGACGACATGCACAAACAACTTGGAATAAATCTATAGGATAACAGACATATTACTAGTTTAAAGATCTATGGCCCTCAAATGGTAGAATCATTGTTTTTCTTAATTTGGTTTATATTTTATATCTTTTGGAGATTCTTTTGTAACTCCCTTATTATAATGGTTTTATGTAAGTTTTTTTTCAATCCCATAGTCTATTATTGATCTCTTACAGACATTAATATCTAAATTAAATTAAATTAAAATTACTTTTGTTTATTAATTAATTCAGAATTTTTTTCATTTATTCTTTTATCCATTTAAGAAATTGTATGACAAAACTTGATTTAAAGAGGGTTAGGTTCTTTTCACTCTAATGAGAGAAGCCAAACCAATTATATTCATATCAATTAATGGATATATTGGTATCCACTTTTGATATGAGAAAGCCTAGAATTTGATTTCCACCATGTGTGTCTTATAGAAATTTCATGGTCTTGAATGTTTTATGCACCTTTAATTTTAGGCTTGGGGAAAATTTATATAGTTTAAAATTAATCTAATGTTCCTGAAATTTTCTTTGTAACACCATAGTAAATCTTAAATGTTCAAGAATATATGAAATAATAATAAATGGGTGGACAATTATAGTTTAAAAAAATAAAAACTAACATGTTTGCTATTTTAATCATGCTAGTCCAATGGGTGGATAATAATCCCCTATGTAATTAATGAAGTTTTTTTGCATTTCTTGTTAGTTACTTGTAGATACTACACTACTATGTTGCTATTATTATACTAGCAGTGGCAATAATGGTACAATTTTTTAGATTATCGGTATCATTTTTTTATTTAAAAAAAATGTTGTAAGGAAACAAATAGGTTTGTATAAAAAATCAATACATTTATGTATATACATTTCAATTAAATAAGGTTCATAAAATTGTAAATTATTAATATTTTAAATCAAAGTAATAAATGATTATGAAAGGGTCCAAGAAAGTATCTTGATTTGTGTATAATCTAAACTTTGTGTGACAAACTAATAGTATAATTAGGGTAAGACGTTAAGAACCCTAAAAACATGTCATACTAAAATACCTATAAAACACACAATGAATATTTTTATTAACCACAACCATTGAGTCCATGTTTTTCAAAATAATAGGCAAAGAAAAACCAATATAATGATGTTCTCCTCAGGTTTAGGGCTCTTAAAATCTTTATCAATATTACAAAAACTTCCCATCGATCACTAAGATTTATCCTCTTATTCAACCCCCAATAGGGTAGATAAAACTACAATGGATTAATTTTGGGGCATGTGTTTAAGGTTCACAATGTTTTTAACACCAATGACTTGTTAGGGTCCTAAAAAATACACAATATCAAAGGCAACTTAAAAAGAAAATTTTAAATCATAGAGGCAGTCCACTATGATGTAATATATATCTAATATAATTTTGAGTGTTATAATGAATATTCTTTACATGGTTAATACCTTTAAAATTTTAAAATAATAAATGTACGAATAACATGCACAGTAAATATTAGATCCTATTTCAAATTTATTTTAGAATTTTTGATAATTTATCTATATTTTTTGATGTTTTAAATACACCAATGTGCCTCTATATTTATAGACATCTTTAAGAAAATCCGTACCCTTTTGATATGCAATCCAACACCAAACATGAAAAAAATTAAACAAGATAGGAGCACAAATCCACCATGGATTATAATAAATGAAAAGCGTTCATAATCATAAAACTATATATTGTGTGAAAGTAACATAATTTTAAGGGGAAAATATGAAGAATAGGGAGTGAGGGATGAGATAATATAAGGGAAGGGGACATGATAGAAAATGACTAAAAGTGAAAATAACATAGTATTAAAGTTTATTCCATACCAATAATCAATATAAATGTAAGTACCTTAAAAAAATACAATTTTATGACTAATAAATGTCTAAGAACTATTTTAAGATATACAAATAATTTCCCACTTTGATGTGTGTGTGAATACATATAAAATTAAAATAGGCAGTGGGTGGATAAAATGTTTTTCAACTCCTCAAACTCCTAGAACAAACTCTAGTACACCTATAAAACATATGAGTATAATTATATTTGGATAAGTGCCCATGTTGGCTCCTAATTTTAGATTAGGACAAATAAGATTAATAATCACTAGGAAAGAATGTGTCAGTAGAGGACCCCACATTTTATTAAGTGTGGTTGCACACTAATACAAACGGCAAATGAAGTTGCACATGAAGGTATATTTTTTGTGGAGTTTCATGAAAGTACATATATTTACATGAGAAGGAATATGAAGGAGTTTATTTAATAAGTATAGGTGCATGCCATATCAAATAATTGCACAAAAGGAGAACAAGACAAGGTACTCTATATATACTGGGCACACAAAAGGAATATTTTAGTCAAATGTTTACAACTCACCAAATTCCAGAGAGTTAGATTACAAAAAATAGGGAAGCACAAAATATAGAAGGGTAATGATCATATAAGACATAGATGGATAAGATGGAAAGGTAATTGAAACAACACATAGAGGTACATAAGTATGAAATAATATTAGCACAAAGAGAGGTATTTTTTTATCATAAGGGAAGGATTATCAGGGTACCCTTTGTGCCTTTTTAGGTTATTAGTTGTGAATGAGATCAAGGTGAGACTTTTCTCTAAAATATTTCCTTCCTATTTTCAAAAGGGTGTCAAACTTTGGTTATTATAGGACAATTTTAGTAATTTTACTTTGAGATTATATTATAAGATACCATTTTTGGAGCTCACTTGAGAATAAATAAATCGTATGTTGATTTATTATGAATAGTGATTGTGAAAGAGTATGAATACATTGTTGATAATATTATTTATTACATAATTATAACATGTGTGTATATTGATTATTATTATTTTGCGTAGTTACATGTTGCATGTTAGATCATAACTATTTACATATCAACTAGTATCCATAATTTATGCAAGTATTTCCTCACATAACTAATGAAACTTAGTAGTCTCTCTTTGCACATCAAGTGAAAGTTCATGTGACGATTTAGTGATAGGTCAATTTTGAAGGATTGTATTATTTTTGGGCCTGCACAAGTCATGAAATTGTGTTATGTAAGCACAATAAAACCACCAATTTTTTTGTTCCAATGACAAGACCCTCATTCAAACTGTTTATCGAGATGGCAATAGGTAATAGTGGAAAGGATATACTTAGAATATGTAGAATGTTGGCCAAGACCCTCATTGACATTTTTATAGGTTTTGATCGACTTATTTGAATAATTTGATTTTAATGTATGAGTTAATGTTAAAAATTTATATTTTCCTTGAGAGAAAGGAAAGAAATCTGTACTGCTACATTTTTAAGTATAATGATTGTGTTCATCACATCAAGGATTATGATTTTATATGGGAAGGGGGATGTCATGCCCTGTCATGTGATCCAAGGCTTTTTTGGGATATTTTCCTTATCCTTGACTTGTTTGCCTTCACACATTTGTGAGTGTTGAATAATCTTCCCTGTAGACCTAACTATGTTATATCAAAAGGGTATTTAACACCAATGACTTATCAAGGCCCTCAACAATAAACAATATCAATGGAATATTAATAATCAAAATTTAAATCATAGAGGTAGTCTACCATGATGTAATATTTATCTATTATAATTTTGAGAGTTACAATGAATACCCATTACATGCTTAATTCCTTCTACATTTTGAAATAATATATGTATGAAAAACATGCATAATAAATATTATATCCTCTTTAAAATTTATTTTAGATTCTTTGATACGTTTTTATATGTTTTAATGTATTAAATACACCAGTGTGCCGCTATATTTATAGACCTCTTTAATTCAAATTATTACCATATTGATATGCAATCCAAAAGTAAACAAGAATAAAATAAAACAAGATAGGAGCTCCATCTACCCATGGATTCTAAGAACTGAAAAGGGTCCACAATCATAAATATGTATATTGTATGGAAGTAACATAATTTTAAGGGGAAGAGAGTTAGAATATGGAGTGAGGGATAATATAAAATAAGGGAAGGGGACACCATAGAAAATGACCAAAAGTCAAGAAAACATGGTAATAAAAATTAATCCATACCAATAATCAATATAAACATAAGTACGCTAAAATAATACAATTTTATGAATAAGAAATTTTTAAAGGCTATTTTAAGATATGCAAATAATGTCCCACTTTGATGTGTGTGTGAATACATATCAAAGTAAAATAGGCAATGGGTGGATAAAATATTTTTCAAATCCTCAAACTCCTACAACAAACTCCAATGCACCTATAAAACATACAAGGATATTTATATGTGGATAAGTGCCCATTTTGACCCCTAATTTTAGATTAGGATAAATAAGAGTGATATTCATTGGGAAAGAAAGTGTCATTAAAGGACCCATCATTTTATTAATTGTGGTTACACATCAATATAAAGGGTAAATGAAGTTGAATGTAAAGCTATATTTTTTGTGTATTTACATGAGAAGGAATCTGAAGGAGTTTATTGATTAATTATAGATGCATTACATATAAATTAATTGAACACAGTGAAAAGAAAACTAGGTACTATGCATATACTGGGCACACAAAAGGCATATTTTAGTCAAATGATTACAATTCACCATATCCTAGAGAGTTAGATTAAAAAAACATAGCAGCTCAAAATATAGAAGGGGAATTATCATAAACCACATAGATTCATAAGAAAATAAGTTAATTAACACAAAACACCGAGGTACATAAGTATGAAATACTATTATCACAAAGAAAGGTCTTTGTTATCATATGTGAAGGATTATGGGGTTTATCTTTTGTGCCTTTTCAGGTTATGATTTGTGAACGATATCAAGGTGAGACTTTTATATAAAATCTTTCCTTCCTATTTGAGAAAGAGTTCCAAACTTCGGTTTTTCTAGGACCATTTTATTAATTTTACTTTGAGATTATTCTATTACCTACCATTGTTGGAGCTCACTTGAAAAGCAATATATGGCATCTTGATTTATTATGAAGAGTGATTATGAAAGAATATAATTACATTGTTTAGAATATCATTTATTACATAATGATAACTTGTGTGTATAATGATTATTATTATTTTACATAGTAATGTGTTTCATGTTAGATCATAACTAATTGCATATCTTTATTTTCCATAATCTATGTAATGATTTCCTCACAAAATCTAATGAGACTTCATAGTTTCTCTTTGCACATCGAGTGAGCATTCATGTGAAGCTTTAGTGATAGTTCAATGTGGAAGGTTTGTATTATTTTTCAAGATTTCATAAGATGATGCAAGTATGTTATGTAAGCATAGTAAAAACACCAAATTTTTACTCCATTGCCAAGACCCTCATTCAAATTGTTTATAGAGATGGAAATAGGTAATGATGGAAAGTATATCTTTGGAATTAGTAAAATGTTGGCCAAGACCCTCATTGACATTTCTAGAGGACTTCTTAGACCTATTTGAATAATTTGATTTTAATTTATGAGTTAATGATAGAAATTAATATTTTCCTTGAAAGAAAGGGAACAAATGAGTACTACAACCTTTTTATGTGTAATTATTGTGTTGATAACATCAATGATGATGATTTTATAAGGGAAGGTGGATTCCATGCCCTGTCATGTGACCCAAGGCATTTTTGGGATAATGTCTTTATATTTGTGTTCTTTGCCTTCATGCATTTATGATTGTTGAATAATCTACCCTATAGACCTGGATATGGTATAGCATAAGGGATAGTGCTATTGGTATTTCAATCATGGCAACATGTTTAGTCTTTTTTAATTTGCATAATATTTTACTAGGACTTGGAGTTGACTGTGCTTCAAATATTTCCACTGATATTTAGTAGCATGGCTAGACAAATTATGCTGGTGATGTTATTTTTATTTGATTTGGTAAAAGTGTTAGTGTTTGATTAGAGCCAATAAAACTAACCTAGGACACAAATGAAGGGCTCAATTCCCCATGATATCAAATTCTAGCATTATGTAAATCACCACCAACCTACCATAGGTCAACCTAAGTCACTTATGGCCATCATATCCTAATCTCTTTCGGTTAATCTAATAAAATTTAAAATACATCTCTAAACCTTATATGTCATCTCCTTTAAATGATTTAAACATTAATTAATTATATTAATTATTGTTTTATATATATTGGTGTTTAAATTTAATTGAAATCAATTTACCTATATTTAATCAACATACATAAAGGAATGGCCATTTAATAATCCTAACAATCATAGAAATTGGTCATGCTAGAAAATTGATCCAAAACTCAAAAATATTTGGTTGAAAGATGATTCAAGAAACAAGAATAACACAATAACGATATTGTTATCTCTTAGAAGAGATGTTTTATTCATCAAATTTTCAGACCCAAACATATGCCTATCTCTGAGAAGAGATGTCTGATTTCTATTTTAGGTTACATCTTCATTTATACATGTTTTAAAGGTAGGAGGAGGATGTGGAAGGTCACAAATATTGAAGGAGATTAAGTGGTTTGACTTCCATGATTTATGACAATACATAATTTGAGAAATTACTATTTTTACAAACTTACTATTTTTACACTACACTACTAAAATTGAAATCTGGGGCACTTCCATTGGGTTTTTAGGGGTAAAAATCTATAAAGTGAATATCCATGCCATCTCACTACATTATCCTCATTCTTAGCTTTCCAACTATTCAAAATAGGGAGTCAAACGGAGCTATGGTGTAAAAGTTATGGCTCTCGGAAGTTCTGCCACCAATTGGGGTAGAACCATCACCCGAATTGTTGCCTGAAATGTTGCTCGGATAAAAAATTATGTGAAAATAAGAAACCTACTAAAAATATGGAAAGCTCTAATTACTCTACAAAATAGAAAATTTTAAATATTGGAAAAGGATGAGATTTCTAATTTTAAACATTTTAGCATGTAAAACTTTGCATTCCATTCAAAGTGTTAGATTCTTCCCACCATCCATAAATAATAATACAATTTACTTAATCAATTAATATATCCGAACACACAACCCTTTAGTATGGCCTATATTCTAGCTTTTTTCAAACATATGTGTTGTATTACTGTTGATGAATAATTTATGAACATTATGACTACTTTTAATACATAAATTTCAAAATAATAACTTTTTTTCATGGAGAAAGACTTCCTAATTTTATTTTTCTTAATTAATTTAGGACTGAAGCAGGAGTATCCATTAGAATTCAAATGGTGGGAGATAAGCAAGGGAACAATAGTTGGAGGAAGGAGAGGAAAGGGATTAGGATTCTAATCTACCAGCCTTGGTTTGAGAAAGGTTTTTCATGGGTGGTTAGATGTTGTCTTGGTGGTTGGAACTCCTAGATAATGATCAATGAGTTCTCGGTTCCTACTCTTACATGTTGGCATCTTTTTTGGATTTGGTGTAAAAACTATTTGTGTCAAGATGATTTACTGGTCTACATTATGGAAATAAAGGACCGCCTACACTTTATTCAAGATCGAATTGGGTTGCTCCCTTGTCAAGGAGGTTTATCATATTGTGGCTACCAAGAATTACATGTTTGGGTGTACCATGGTGGAGGATTGTGCGAAAGACCAAAGATGGTTTCTATCTATCTTACTATTTGGTGGTCTACATGCTTCAATATCTTGAGCTCTTTGGAGATGTTGTTTTCTTCTTCATCAAGGGTTTGTGTAAATGTCATTTTGACCCAAGCTCTCTATTCTAGTTGCCTAGCATTTTTATGGTGGTTTGTAGTTTTTTTTAAAAATTTTTGTTTGGTGATGTCTCTGGTTATGGTGATGTTTCATAGTTTGAGCAGCTAGCATTAATACTAGATATTACATCCCATTTTTATTATTGGCCATGTTGTTTATAACATCCGTTGTGGCCTTTAGTGATGTTTGTAATGTTGGTGTTGGTTGTTTTATATTTTAAGAGAGATTTGAGACTCCTATTTTATGCCCTAGATTAGTTGATAGCTCCAATAATAAATGATCCAATTCATTAGATTGATCTTTGTAAAAACTTCATGATTCATAACTCTGTAAAAGCATTTACCGATTTTATATATATATATATATATATATATATATATATATATATATATATATATATATATATATATATATATATATATATATATATATAATAACACAATATCATAAAAGATGAAATGGAATTTAAATTTAATTTTGAAATAAATTTCATAAAATAAATACCCCTTATTCTTAAATACTAAATGGAAAAAAATAAAAACCCACTTAAAAAAACTAGAAAACTCCTACTACATAACATTCTGTAGTCCATATATGCCATAACAAATCATCTAAATATTGAATCAAAATTTTATGTATGTTGAATATACTTATTAATCAAAAGAATGGATAGGTTAAAATAAGAATAAACTATTAAAAAATAATATATATATCTATTTACATAGTATATCTAGAGATTGTATTTCAAAATTATGTAAACCAAATATACTTATTAAAAAATAACAATTGTCATTGTTTACATATAAAAATAAAGAATTTAGAGATTGGGTTTCAGATTAAATTATAAAAATTATAGTTATTAATAAAGAAAATGGATAGAATAAAATAAATATTGTTTATTAAAAAAAATGATAGTAAAATTTATTAAAAAAAATGATAGTAAAATTTATTAAAGGTAAATCATTGTTTGCAAAATTATATATATATAAAGATAAAGAATAGAAGGTAGGACAAGAATAATTTTAAGAAACTTGAAATTTAGAAATTATTATTTGAATATAATTTTTAGTTTTTTATCCAATATATATTGTGCTTAGGTATTTTAGTTGTAGAATACAGTCATTAATTTTGGTAAATTGTAAATATGTAAAATAAAATTTTAAACAAAGAGTTAAAAACCCTAAAAGAACACACACACACACAAATATAAAAATATAAACATATATACATACATAATTTTTAATATTTTAGGCAATGTTTTGAATATAGATGAGCCCACCTTCAAAGTTGGGGTGGAATCCAGCACTGTACATAATAGAGGGTCCATGTCTCCTCCCAAAAAACATAAAAAAATAAAGTACATCAAGGAAAAAAGAAACAACCAAAAACTTACCCAAAGAGAACCAACCAAAAAGACAACCAAACCAATCCCCAAACTAGAAAAAAATAACCTTTGGGGTTCCTTGACAACCCAAACCTAACCAAGCTGATAAAGAGGCAAGTTAACAATAATACAAGATGCATCTTCAATGGACCCTATTTTGATTTTGACTAAATTGAGAACCACATACCATTAAAGAGCTATGGACATTTCATAGAACCCCATTTCTAACCAAAAATGTGAAAAAGAATCTACAACCAAAGAAGTTTCTTGGTCATCCAAGGGTGCTCCTAAAAAACCAAAAACCTACATTCATGGGCACAATGTGAGGCCCAAGTCTCCCATACAGAATCAAAGGTGATTCCAAAGAAAGCATTGAAGAAGGATTCCATAAGGATTCCATGAAGCCAATAGAAGTGGGATTACTCTAAGAATCTGATGACTGAGCATCATCTTGAATCCTTCTTTCCAATTATCAAGAAAAACATCCTCACCCATGAGGGTAAAAGTAGGTTAAACAAACCCATATTACAAATGATTCCCTTCTCACTACTCCCTTTACTAAAATAAATTAAATCTTGTAAATTCATGGAAATCTTGAGAAGAGTTTCAAATCCTCCCTCAAGATTCAAAATTTGCCTTTTACTTAAATGAGGCACTTCCTTCAAATATGCATGAACTTACATCTTTGAAAGAAAGGTAAAACCCTTGGTCAATGTTTTTAGCTAGATCACCCATCTTTTCAATAGCTAACCAAAATTCCTACCATCCAAAGTCCACAGGCAAAGATCCCTTGAAAACCCTTGAAAGTGCTGACTTAAAAACTATCCAAAGCTTACAATCCTTAGGGCTATAACCCTGTAGAAAAGTCCATTTCTCCAAATAGAGATCAACCAAGGTTCTATCCTTATATGAAAAAAATATCAACCAACCCTATACATAATTGTTTAGGGAAGATTTGTTAGGCAATGTTAAATAAATAACCATTATCAAAAAAAATTATGAGGCATGTTTCAAGGTATTTTTTAATTTTTTATTACATGCCATTAGAGTTTCTTTAGTTATTGAGTTTTAGTTTTTAATGTTATTAATGTTTAGGGGCCTGACACAAACAAACAAAAATTATGTTCAGATTAAGGTAAGCCCACCTTTGACTTGTGTGGAATCTAGCTTGGACACATCAGGAGATATGAGTCTCCCTCTGACAAACACAAGATAGAAGAAGAAACAACTATCTAGGAAGACAAAAAGCACCCAACCATAAAGGAAACAACAAATGAAAGAGTAGAGAGGACCCGACGAGAGGTTGAAGAACATTGGAAATTGAAACACCTACTTTTTCCTAGTGTGGGAACCAACAAATTTTTATATGGCCTAGATACCAGCCTAGACTAATAGAGCAAGAGGCCCATTTCTCTACAACAACCACTTTTAACTAGTGTTGAAACCAACGGATTTTAATTGGACTGAAAACTACCCTGAACTGAAGGAGCAAAAGGCCCAGGGCTTAGAAAGAACCATTGGGGTCCCCAGGAAACCCAAACCTAAAAAGATAAAACATAAATCACCAATTCAAAATTTGGCTGGATCCAAAACCAACCATCGACACAAAGGGAGGCCCAGGTCTCCATAAAGTTGTAGCAACTAGTGTGAGATCCAACCTGGATAAAAGAAGCGGAGGTCAAGGTCTCAAATGGATCTTGTCAAACACCGACAAACACCGAATTGTTCTTGTCCATTCTTGCATTGTTTCAGTTATCAATGGATCTTGTCTCTAATTAAAGATAATGATTACAGCCTGGGACATAGCTTACCAAATAAGAGCCCAATAGAAACCAGGTAGAAAGAACATGCAAGACATCAAAAATGAAAATCAAATGAGGATGGGTTTACTGTTCCATGTGCATGTCCCCTGCAGGGATGATTTGGCAAATCCGAGTTGAAACTTCTTCCATACTTAAGAAAAAATGAACTTTGGCCATTCTCCCATAGCTAGGCGGCTGAAACAACGCTAATAAGGAAAGGTGGGAACAGGAGGACCTCCTTCCTCATCAAATCCACCTTCAAATAACATATCTGGACACCGGAGGCCAAGTAAAAGACTTCCAAATGATAATCAAGCCAGAGCATTACTGCCAAGAGGCGCAGTCCCCAACTCATCTCATTGCTCAGTCGGCTAATAACAGCTTGCGACCCATCAGAAAAAGAAACTATAGATTGAGGACAAGAGGTCTCAAATACAGTCTCATTTTCCACAAAAAGGAGAGACACACTACAACGGTTTTCATCCCCCACGCCACCCAAAACAACGAGTCTGTAGAACCAGAGGGAGAAACCATCATGTCGATCATCGCCCTTTCCAAATCTATCCCGATCACCATCATTTTTGCCTCCATCCTCATCGCCAAAGGCTTCCTGCTTCCTTCCCAATTTGAGTTTTCTACTATTTGCTATGTTCCTCAGCTCCATTTATTATAAATTAGTTCTTCTTTGAAAATATGTTAAAAGGATTCTCCCCAAAAAAATTATGTTATTTTCCATATATTTTTAAATAAGATAAATTTAAAATTTATATATTTTTAATATTTAATTTTTAAAAATAAATAATTATATTTCAAAATTATTTTTAATATATATAATAATCGAGTATTTATATTATAATATTATTCAAATCCAGTTATCCACATTATACCACGAAACTTTTATAGAAATATAAATATGCATAAAAATAAATAAAAAAATATGAAACTTTTATAGAAATATAAATATGCATAAAAATAAATAAATAAATATAAAAGACACAATAAACCTTATAATTTATATTTATAATGTTTTGATATCGTTTAATATTATAGATCATATAGATTTTTTTAATTGAAAAATTTATCATTTTACTTTATTGCTTTTATCTATTATAGTTATATAAACATAATCAAAATGTGTAGACGGTTGTAAATAGTCATATATATATAATAAGAAATATGTAATACAGATAAGTATATTTTTAAGCGGGGACATGAAAAACGTGATTAATAAATTCGTTGGAAAAGTATAGACTCAGAGAATTCAGTATGTATTTGAATTAACACAGTGCCGATATTTGTGTGATTCTGCACTTCTTAAATTATTATTAAAAATAAAACTAGATTTGAAATATGCTATCGAATACCCTGTTGTTAAACATTGTTTTCGAGAGTACAAAATGTATAACGCATGTCAATTGAGCATATAATTAAAAAAAACCATTCTGCAGATATATATATTTGCAATTTAATAATGATGCAATGAATGTATGACAACATAAATGTCTGCTAAGCACAAAAGAAAAATGCATACTCCCAATTCCGGCGGCCAATTTTTATTCTGCGGCCAATTTTTATTGAAGCAAGATATTATTTACCCCAGATTCGATGAATATTCAAGATAAGGACTCCTAAAATGTTTTTAAATACTAAGAGCTAAATCAAAACTTGTATTGTATAAGAGGATACCGATTCATTTTTTTATTATACATGGCAATGAAAAAACATAACCTACAAAAGCTTTCCGCAACGTAATGGATTTTAAATGCAACTCACCAAATATCCAATGGCTTATATTGGAAACGAGAAATATTTACCTAGCATTCAATGCCGCATTTCACAAATAGAAAAATGCGAATATTATTCAGTTTTCACAAATAGACAAATGGAGATATTGATTTTTGTTAGGAAGTAATCGCTTTATAATTATATAAAAATAATAGAAATACAAAAGTAAAGATTATTAAACAGATAAATTTATAATAAGCATGATAAAAAATATATACGATTTATATGGTAAAATTTTAGTAAATTAAAAAAATATTGATCATATAAAATATCAATTTTTATTAATTCTACGATAAATTAATTATATGTAAATTGGCTCTGTATATTATATGCATTTCAACACAGATAAATATACTTAATTGTTAAAGTACCATTAAGATTCTTCCTTCTAAAAATAGAGTGGAAAAATGTCATTTGGATTTTTCTTGTAAAAATAAAATAAGGGGAATTAGTCTTCATAAAAACAGGGGTTTGACTTCTTAATTTCATACCTTAAGGATGTTGTCCCTACCCCCACTAAGGTGCATCTATAAGATATCACTGCCCCCTAGACCCAAATGCAATAATAATGAATGGTAACCTTGTAAAAATAAGCTATAAACTACAACACAATTGTCACATATCTATTAAATTTTAGATATAATCTATAAATAAAATGTAATATGTGTGGTGTACAGAATTAAAAGTCCACAATAAATAATGTTAAACTCACAACGATTAAAATTATCCTTAAAATTAAATTATTTTTATTAAATTTTTAACAATTAAAAATTGTATTTTATATTTTTATGTAATTTTAATTAATTTACTGTATATAAATATCCAATCAAATATAATAAATTTAATTTAATATATTATGTTGAAAGTTAACCAAAATTCATCTAAATTAAAATTACTTTATTATTAATCATGCTTTGCCGGACTGTTGACTAGAATGTTTATAGCCATTGATATAATTATGCCAAAAGTGTTGACACCGCTTCCCCATTGATTTGCTTAAATTTTGTAGGAAGGTGGCCTTAACTATGTTGGTTATTACGGCTGCTTTTTCAAATGATAAATATTTTTACATGATTTTTTATATTACCCTCTTCTAATCATCCTCTTTTTGTATGTTGACGCTTCATAAATATCTGTATGAAATGAAGTTAAATTGTAGAGAATATAAAACTGACGTAAAATTCTGTTTCAGCATTGTTATAATGAAAATAGAGATGAAAGTTCTGAAAAATGTACTTACAAGATATTCGAAGTTCCTGTTTTGGCTCGAGCACTTTGATTTATTCTCTCACTAAGCGTGGTATATTGCAAATAAATCATCTTGAAAACTGATGTTACATAGAGACAGATATAGCTATATAGGGAAAAAAGTAATTTTTTTAATAAAAAACATTATGTTGTTCAATTAAAATTATTATAGTTGTTAAATTAAGGGAGCGAGTTTCATTATTATTATCATATTAAATATTATAATGTTATGTGTAAGCTTCAATTTGATAAAAAATTAACATCCTAATGAACATAGTAAACAAAATAATGTAAAATTAAAAGTATGTATTTTTTCACCAACTTATTAAGCAGCCTTTGGCACTTCTATATTTCTGTTGCTGTGTAAATTAATATAAAAAAAATTAAAGTGGCTAAAATGTTTTCAAAATTTCTATACTGGACTTTTTCCCTCTTTTATATTAGAACTTTAAAGATTTTTCAGTCCATTATAATAGATAACAATAAAAGATTATGTATAAAAAAACACAAACAAATTGTAAATAGTGAAGAAATGAACAGATTGAGGCTTGGGGTGTCTCCTAAGATAGAAATATACATCATATGTGATCTAGATTCCATATCTTTGTCTTTCTCTGAAAATATACTAAATGACAATGTTTCTTGGTAGTTATGAGGATAGTTACATAAATGGATTACTTGATGTGTTCATCTATGTATGCATACTTATAGTCGATATGTGATATATAACAATATGGACGGTAGATTTAGTCTTACATTGAAAGGTCGAAGGATGACTATATCATGGATATGTAGATTGAATTATAGAATGGAAGTTTTGTATCTTGTAAATATGGTTGCAATAAAATTTTACCAAGTTTTAGGACATAATATAATAGAATAGATTACAAGAGAAGTTTGTTTAGCTACGTTGAGTTTTGAATGACTAGTTTTGCAGGTTAATGTTGTTGAAAAGTGATGTTGAAGTGCAATTTACTCAGTTCTATTTTTAGATTATTAGTGTAAATTTAGTTTGCATGAACAGTTTTTTGTGGAGCTAAATTTAGACAGTTAGTCAATTTTTAGTTAATATATTTTTTAGAAAAAATAAAACCTTATAAAGGCTAGAGATAGTTTTAGTTGCTATTACATGCAAATTATTATTTAGATATATTTAAAATATTTTATTCAATAATTAGAAAAATATGTTCACATGCAATTCTATTAATACATTGTAATTGATCTTTATTTTCAAGCAGAAGAAGAAGGAAAATGATTCCAAATTTTTGAAGAAGAAGTAATTTTTATTTTTGCAACTCTTATCTTTTCTATATTATGAATATTGCATATATTTGACTGTGATTTAATTTTATATAAAATTCTACAAATGTTTTCCATGCATATCAAATTCCCCAAAAAGGGGCGCTGACAGAGGAAAATATTGCAGTGTTTATGTACAATGACAGAAAATAATAGTTGCAAACCGTTACCACCGGGTTGTCATAAACCGTCCTGCAGGTGATTTGTATGCAAGTGCTCCTACGGTATGCCAACTTTCAACATGCTTACTTTAGGATTCTAATCTGCTAACGTTTGATTTGATACCATATCATATATAGTACCGCACATGTTCTAATTTCATGCTTTTGTGGGTAGAGCCCCACCAAAGTATTATCTAAATAGATATTGGGGATGAAAATGGATTTATTTAGGCATCTACGTCATATAATATTGTGGATACATTACGTTGTATTGTTTCACAACTGTTGAGATAGTTTTTGAAGCTATAATTGCATTGCCGAGACTATTGGATAGTTTTTAAAATTGTAATTACGCTCGAATGTCAATACATTAAATGCATATTTATCGATAATCTTAAGAGATCTCAATAAAGGCTGAACTAATGAATCTCTTCTTTTCAAACATCATGTTCTGCAGTGTCGAGATTGCTTTCAGAAATATATACACATAGATTTGAATCTCTATGTAGGTAGAAGCCAAGGGTTCCTTAGGAGAAATCATCCAATCCATGTTTAGAGCAGATGAGATCAAGTCAGGAATATGAGATCAAATCAAAGAACAACTGCAAATTAGTACCATTGAAGTAATGGGAGATAATCATATTTACAGAATTAAGTGCATATGATGAAAATATATTAATATTATACTTCTTTTACTATTTATATAATGTGCACCTATTATGGTGTCTTCTTTATTATAATCAACTATGATTAATGATAAACTGAACCTTAACTTAAATTTATTCTCAATTGTTGATTTATGTAAAAATATAATTATCTAGAGATTCAAATACCTAAACATATTAATTATTAATAAATTAATCCACCTTATTTGTATATTTATACTAATAAAAAGATTGTCCATTAAATACACAAATAGTGATTAAATATCTAAGATTTATTTTCACCATTAAACCGACATCACCACATCTCTCTGGATGATATGGTATCAAATCAAACAATCAGACCTTAAAAGAACAAAATCATATAGAAAACTTATTAAAAATGGGCATACTTTAGGAGTAGCTAAATATACATCTTTTCCTCCAGGGTGGTTTTGATAGCGGAAATATTCTAGGATATATATTACGTTATTATAGACTCTTCTACCATGGTTGCAGATAATTCAGTCTCCTCCCTTGGAAAAAAATTACCATATTTTTGGTAACATATTATGTATATATTGATCCTCAACTCATGAATAAAATAGTGTGAAGTTTCTATGTGCAAATTTGTTCAGGGGTCTCTCCAATCAACCAACAATTCTGGTATCAGAGTGCCATTCGTTTCTGATCATAATGGCAGATTAATTTATTTGCAGGGGCAGCCATTGTATTTGTGTTTGCCCCACCTTATGTAGTTTCTCTTGTAAGCTTTGTTGTGTACTCAACAGTCCAGATCAGCGTCGTTGTCTTCCCCAAATCTGCAACTTTGCCAAGCACCTTTCTGCTCACAAATCGCCTTTCATTAGCCTGCACCCCTATTTGTTATTTCACAGCTAACTCAGGCCAACTATAGTCTTGAATGTTGTTTATGTGCTGTCTATCTTCATGGTTACCCCTTATATTTGCAGTCCTATCTACTACAGACCTTCATCTGTTAGCAAATCTTCATAGAATTTGACGATGACAGGATTTAATGTTTCCTTCATACGTTCACTAGTTATTCTTTGCTTAACTGTGGTGATCATATCTTCTACAGGCAGCAGCAACATACTGTTAAGAGAAGCAAATTATGTCAGTCCTAAATGTTATGATGTGGTGAACTGTAGTTCAAAGGACCAAACTGCGTATGTGAGCCTGCTCCTCCTCATCAGAAGAGGCACTGCTATTGCATCTCATCATCTGAGAGATTTCCAATGTGTCATGATCTAAATATCTCACCTCCTGCACTCCACGTGGCTTCGAAAGTTTCTACACGTGGAGGATCATGTGTGACAGCGACGGCAAGTGAATCTTTGGAGGAAGGAATGTGTGGGTTGACCATTGTTCCATCTCCCACTGCACAGATGGCCTCATCGATGGCATCATGGCTTCCACCACCATTATCATGTCCAATGCAATGTTAAATGTTTGCATAAGGTTTGCATGTCCATGAAAGGTGATTAGTATTTACAGATCTATTCTATTGGATAGTCCGTTGTTTTACATATCATTTCTATTTTTTAGTTTTTAACGAGTCATTATATGATCCATGAAATAAAAGTTGTGTCATAGTTGATATGATCAAATTTGAAGTCTTTATTTGTCAATATCTCTAAAAGTCATTTTGATATAGGTTTGTAAAAAATCTAAAAGTGTCAAATTATTAAGAGTCGAGTCTTTTTTTAGGAGTTATTTTGTATTTTTAAAAATCAGTTTTATAAAAATATATTTTATGTTATGTGTCAAAAATAAAAATATTGGGTAAAATGTAAACGGATGCATTTTTTAGCTTACCCAACATTTGATAAGCATGACAGTATTGTGAGAGGGACCCCATTTCAGTCAAAATGACATGTAATTGAGCTTGATCAAGATATTTGTTGAGTGAGTAACTTCATTCATTGGAGTCTAAAGGATACACGAAGGTTGGAGGATAATTGGCATCCTTTCATGAGTCACTTACAATGGGGTCACATCATTTATATGGTTACACTTTTCAGTGTGTTTGTTTCATGTTGTGCATGATGTGATTTTTAGTATGTAGTGTCTTTTTCAATAAAAGACTCAACATCATTTTCCAGTTTGGTACCTCCTAATGAAGAATATTGTATGGAGTTAAATTGCTAGAGTAGAACTTGGTTCTTGGAAAAGGGTTTATGTAAATCCGAGAAACCACCAAAGTGTATAAAACAACTGAGACCTCCTATCACCTCCAAGTTTATGGTCAACCTAAAATAGAAAACTATATGGGTTTGTGGCAATCCAAGAAATCATCAAAGGTGTTAAGTAGAAAGATGTACTCCTATCACTTCCAGGTTAGTGGTAATCTTGCAAGGAAAAACCAAGACCATGAAGCCACAAAGATAGCATGCCACCTTAGAAAGTGAGCAGGCTATGCAGAGAGTGTAAATCTTTTTGCAGTGTTTGAAATAAGGGGGGGATCAAATATCAAGAATATTATATTTGCAAAAAGAATGTAATAAGGGGGTGAATGATAACATAAATATTCTAGGATATATATTACATTATTCTAGACTCTTCTACCATGATTGCAGATAATTCACTCTCCTCCCATCTTGGAAAACAATTACTATATTTCTGGTAACAGATTATGTAGATATTGATCCTTGGGTCATGAATAAAAAGTGTGAAGTTTCTATGTGCAAATTTGTTTACAAGTCTCTCCAATTAGCCAACATGTTCATGATAATTCCCTTGTGATGGTTGATGATAATCTCCACGATTGTAAACGTTCTAATTTCACGTTTTAGTTTCATATAGCACTACACAAGAAAATCCATAATTTCAATTTGTAACTTATTTGTCATTATCCTTGGAGATAGAGATGTTATAAAAAGAAGAACTAGGAAAGTAGTTGATGGTGGTCCTAATGACCATATTTTAATTTACTACACTAATTATGAAGGACCAAGAGTTCTTATGAAAGTGGAAATATGTTTGAGGATATACATCAAAATAACATGAGCATATATATATTAACATATTATTTTTAATGACCCTGAAAATTAACAAGAACAAGAATAAGAACAAGAAATAGAAAATTATCAATAGGTCAAGATTTTCAAAAAATATTCAAAATTGATTCATATTTATTGTTTAAAATAATTACAAACCCATACCATGCTTAAATAAGCCTCAACTCAAAATTTAGAGTTTACATGGAAAATTTTTTTTAAAAAAAAAAAATCTAGAAAAAGAAATCTACTTTTAAAATCTATTGAAATAACATAAAAATTTGTCGAAATATATTAAACACTATAATTAGACTATTGGACAAAATTTAACTGAAGTTGATGTCTGGTTCTAAAAATATACAATTTCTAAAAACAGAAAAAACCCAAAAAAATCATTAAATTGTAATTTCAAACCCTCAGATGATCACGTATGGCATACAAAAAATATAAAAAATATTTCTAGACAAGTATAACTCCCAGAGATAATAACATACTTTTTTGTATGGTCATTTTGATGCGTAGAAGAACTCAAACAAAGCTACGAATCAAAAGTTATGACCTTGAGAAAGTTGCCCTATTTTTTTTACATCAATTCTAAAATGAAGCCCCCTTTTCCTCCTACATATAACACCAAAAGGTATGAGATATATACAATATATCTTGGATGGAAGATAGGCTTGTTAGAATGTTTTGAAAAACATCTAACGAAATACTTCAAATCACAACTTGCATATTGATACTTAACTTTTTTGCTTCCAATTAAGCGCATAACACTTTGAAAGAAGCATTAAAACAAAAATATGCAGTTCTAAATATATTCCAAAGGACTTAAGATAATATGGTGGCCTTGCGTGTATTTTATAAATTTAAAGCCATTTTAAATCTGGTCACATGTGATTTTTTAATATAACTCCAATTGTTATATTGAATTCTTTGTTTTTTCAAAATAACTCCAATTGTTATATTAAATTCTTTCATAAAATTCTTTATAAATATTTCAGTTTGACTTAATGATTAGGGTTGGCAATATCTCATACTACTCATAAGCCCAAATCTTTTAGATAAATTTCACTTGCATACAGTAAATGCACTAAATTCTATACGTCTTTGTCATGAGAAACTAAGGCCCCCAAAGATGAACTTCAAATCCTTGCCCTTACCGCTTTCAACATATAAGGAGTTTAATATTTTATTTCATGAGCATACACAGAAACATTGTTGGATTTTCAGATATATGCCGTTCTTTGTACAAGTCAAAGTAATACTTGCATACCATGTTCTATATATAGTACATGCATAAATGTTAAACAATTAACGGCTTACATGTTCATAAGCCATTTCATTTATTTATATGATGCAGTTAATCTATACTCACACCAAAGTGTTAACACTCATTTGACATGCATTTTATTGGTGAAATAAAGGACGTCAAACCATATTTCATACATGGACTCCCATGTGATGCAATATGATGGCATACCCATCAGCTAGGACTCACTATCCTTCTACATGGAGTTGGACCCTGCCAATGATAATGATATAATTAAAAATAGTTTGCCATGATATCCCAACTATAAAAATATACATTTATAAATTATCGTAATGCAGATCTTCTTCACTTGTTGAAAAACATTGGTAAATAGAAAAAGCGTGACAGATTTCAACGAAAGTTGGATGTTTCTTATAGTTTTTGTTCTGACATATACAATTGTGAAATACTTGGTAAAGACAATTAGTTTAGTGGTAGAACATTCATGTTTTAGATAGCATTGAATGCTAACATCGTCTTTGTTTTAAAACATCCACCGAAAATATTTTATAATTGTTTTTGGGGGTAAATACGGTCGTTTGTTTTGATTAAAAGACATCCACGGAAAATCCTTTAGTGTTACAATACATGTATGGACTATTCGAATCCATGACACATCGGATGCATGTGGATAAAAGTATAAATCTTATTGGAAAGAATTTTTTTGGATAAATAATAGGCTCTTTTGTGTTGAATATTGTACGACCACATGGGAAATATTTGGTTGGTGGCTGGGACCGCTTAAAACAATGGTGATATTTATTTTTTAAATGTTTATTTTTAATTAATGTTTTGTATCTCCCTACCTCTACATTATTCGAAATTGTAGAACAAGGAAAATCAAGTCTTTAAGTGACAACAATACATATTGAATAGCAGCTATCATAGAGGTGCAAATTAAATGAGGAAGAATGTAATTTTTTTTCTGTAAAATAAGATTTTTTAAAGCAAATAAAGTGTAAACTAACAGTTCTAACTTATTTGAAGCATATGATTGATGTTCACATTTGATCTTTTGCGTATAAAATGTTAAACAATAATCTTACATTTTTGATAGAATTATTAATAGAAAATGAGATCATGTATTGTTTTATAATATTTATAAACGTGTTGCATAAGGAAAATATATTCCATTTCTCTTTAAACATAATTAATAGCTAAGTGATGAGAAAGGCAAGACCAAAAAAACATGCATGTGATGAAATATTTGAAGATGAATTATGTGATGATATTATATTATTATTTATTATATTATAAATGTAATATAATATAATATAAATATATAATATTAACATAAATTATAATAATATTATAATTTTTATTACTAAATTAAACTTTTAAAAAATGAAATGGAATAGTGATTGACGGAAGCATTGCATCAATAAAATTTAGGTGATGATGCAGTTGATAGTTTTAAAAATGATGGATAAGTTGAAATAGATTCAAAGCATGTAACATTTGGGTGATGATGCAGTTAATATGAGTGGCATTGTTAAGATATTTTGAGTTATATATGTCAATGTTATTTTAATAAGGATGCAAATTTTTTTTATCTATAAAAATGATTTACAAGATTCATTAAATTTCATTATTTTTAGTTAATTTAATTTAATCAGTTAAAATATATATTTTATTTTATTTTTAATTGATGTTTTTTAATATAATTTTAAATAATTAAAAACAAAATTTGGTATTAGAATCAATTAATTCAGTAGTGAAATCTGTGGGTACCTAAATGATGGTGAATATTACATGAAATTTCGAAGATTCAAATAAAAAGATCTATCCATACCATGGATATATGCATTATAATAGCAATAATAGAAAAACCTTGAATACATTTTGTCTTCATAGATATATCAAATTCTTATTAAAAAATTTTTTATACTACACTAATATTATGCTATGCCAATTGCTACATTGAACAAATATTGGTCTTAAATAAATTGATGTTGTTAACCGAGATACTGCAATGTTATATATAGAAAAACCTTATTATATATTGCAATCAGGGTGTGAAGGTATTTAACGATATCTTTTATCGAAACATTTTTGCTGCGATATTTGCATGGTGGTATGTTTAAAACACTAATGCAAATTATTTATATCATAACATTTTACATGCATTATTATTTATATTATAAAATTTTACATGCATTATTAATTATGTATGCATGTAATAATAATAATATTTTTAATTATAAATATATAATTTATTAATCAATATGATATATGATATATTATTATATTTATAATTATATTTTTTAAGGTTATAATGTTTTGTCCTTCAAGTCATAGACATTTAAATATTAATTGGTGTTCT
Source organism: Torreya grandis (assembly GCA_037957365.1). Taxonomy (NCBI): domain Eukaryota; kingdom Viridiplantae; phylum Streptophyta; class Pinopsida; order Cupressales; family Taxaceae; genus Torreya; species Torreya grandis. The sequence continues at coordinate 2,180,817 of JARHVA010002471.1, read as the reverse complement.
CTATAGGATGTAGAACTCTAATACAATCAAATCATTTCACATGACTTCCTCCTCCACTATTGATAATATAAAAAAATCCAATCAAATATGTCATCACATAGAAACCTATGGATGAATTTTATATGGGTGAAAGTCTTGTAAATCCACCATCTCCCACTAATCTATGTTTGATGTGAAATATGGAATTTTCTTAATCGATATCACTTGAAATAGCCATTCATTTCCCTTCAGCACCACCACCTACTTCACTGTGAAATAAAATATTTATTCTTTATACAAATTATTTCCACACCATATGAAGAAACACACAAACTCATTTTAGACTATCACTTGTACACTACATAATATTAAATTATTCTTAATTAATATATCATACACAAAAACTGAAATGTGATCATAAATTATTGGTTTTTAGTGAGTTATAACTATCCATTTATCATATTTCACTTTACAAAATCAAGTCTTTAAAATCCAAAATTACATCCTTCCTTGAGTAAGTTAAACCTTTGAGGAAACTTCTAGTATATATAGTAAAGGAAACACACCATGTTCAACCTTAACATAATGTATAATTAAATTACTAATACCTTTCTAATTTTAAATAAAATTATTATTGAAATTTATAATTTTTAACTCCTAAATATATCTTTTTAATAGTAATTTTCAAACTCAGGTCCATTAACATATAAATCTAAATCTAAAATAAAATTTTAAAATTGAATGTCTGACAAAGCACTTACGAATTCATAATTTATTATAATTATTAACCCCCCAAAAATTACTATTTTTAATCATAATTATAACTAACAATTATTTAATTTATTATTATTAAAATTTAGAAGACTCAGATCAATTAAATTATAATTATAAATTTAAATTTAAAAAATTAATAATAAACCTACATATTTTACAATACACTTATATATATTTTTTAATTTATTCTCATTATTATCCCCCAATTTTTAAATTTCTCTTTCATTTTATTTTTCCATAATGTACACCTATAATTATTGGGGGTGTTATTATTAGCATTTGGATGACTCAGTCATCTAACTTATAAATACATGTCTAGAATAAAATATTAAACTTGAATGTTTGACAAGGCGTTTAATTTGTTTGTCAAATTTCTTGAAATATTTATAGAGAGATTTTTCAGCTAGTATAATTAGAATTTTTAATTTTTCAAAATATTAAAACTATTTTTTTTCTATTTATTTAATATTTATATTTTTCTAAATTTTTAGTTATAATTATAATTTTTAGATAAAAATTATATTTTTAATGTGTGTGTGTTTTTAATTATAGTAATGTTGATTGTATTTTATCATTATATTTTTTATTATTTTATTTAGATTAAGATAAAATTGTTGTCAATATAATATGAAAAAATATTCATGAACAAACATCTCGCTATGAGTAATATGTACTAAGGGTAATCAGTAATAATTTGTTTAGAAATTGTTTTCATCTTATGTAAATAGAAAATATGTAGATTAGATGAAAACAATTCTCAAACAAGCATCTCAAAATAGAAATATGTATTGATAACCAAATTACACAAATAGATGTGTTTGGATCAATTCATATAGGTGAAAAGAAAACACACAATAAATTCATAGTGAAGCTTCTCAAGTTCATTATCATCTAATGATTAAATATTTTTACAATAATTTTGAATAAACAAATTCACTATTGATAGAATATGTGGTTCAAACACTAGATAATGTAGTTCAAGATTACAATAGATGTTGATGTTTAAAACAATATGAATAATAATGATATACAAGAGGAGTAAAGATCACTACCTAGAATAAGAAGATGAATGAAAATTAATGGTTTAAAAGAAGAGTCCGCATTACTAATTAGAAGAATAAAATAAATGCGAGATTTATAAATTTAAAGAGAATAAAAATATAACTATTCCCAATGTAATGTTTGTGAGAGATTTAAATACTTTTCAAATGATTTTTAGACATAATTTAGATAGTCTTGATTCACCAAGTCTATTTTATAGTTTTCAAGAAATTTATATTAGAATAATATTTTCTTTAACACATTAAGGCCCTATATGCAATAAATGTCAAAAAGAGAAAGATAATCATTAATTTGTAACATCAAATAATATGGATCATTAACCAAAATCACTAAAACTTAAAAACTTGACATAGGTTTGAGAAAATGTTAATAGCCCATATCAACCCAATCCTACAAGTTACACATTCTATTGGAGTTACAAATGTGGAGAGTAAACATAGATTTCCAAAACATGTTGTTGTCAAATACATTGATAAGTATGTAACTAAGGTAGAGAATAATCATGAAACTTATCATCAAATTTTGATGTAGCTTATAAAAATTGAAAAACTTAATGAATTATCAGCAAGAGCATATTTGAGAATTATAATTGAAATAAATTTTGAAAGAGACATTGGGACACAAGAATAAATTTATAAATTTACAAAAGGGGTCAAAATTTCCCCACATATTATGATCTCTCTCTCTCTCCCTCTCTCTCTCTCTCTCTCTCTCTCTCTCTCTCTCTCTCTCTCTCTCTCTCTCTCTCTCTCTCTCTCTCTCTCTCTCTCTCTCTCTCTCACACACACACACACACACACACACACATGCATGGATTCTACTAGCATATTTATCTTATAAAATTTATGTAAAAGACACTGAGGGATGTCATTTTGAAAGTGTTTATTCTATTTGTATCACAAATCTGATATAATATAGGCATCCTGATAATGACATACTTAGGCATAGTTTTATATAAATTTTATCTAAGATGACTATGCTAGTAATAATAATATTTTATCTATAATATGAAAGAATATATTAATCTCTATAATTTAGATTTGATTATGATATAAAAAATAATTAGTATTATTTGAGCATAAATAAAACTCTTATTTAAAAAAAAAATTATCTTTCAATATTTATTAGCATGTTAATTAGAAATTAGAATATGGTTTTATATAAAAATAAGGGTCTTGTTTGTAAGGTTGTGCATTGGGGTTACGTCAATTTTCTATGAATAATAAATCTGGTAATGTTTAGAAGGATTCCATTATATGTTAAGGGAACGATTTTGAAAAATAGTTAGCAAAAGAACATGCTTGAATTTACATGTTAAGTTCTATGAGAAACATAATATCTGGATGTTGAATTCTAAGTTGCTTCAACCATGAATAAAAAGAGATCAACATATATACCATCCTTTGTTGTTCATATCTTTTTGTAGATGTCCGTAGACATTCCCTCATGTTGTAGGCATGACTAGTACACAGAACCCCCTCCTAGATCTTCACCAAGTCTTGCAATAAACTCTAAAGTGAGTTTGTTATATTAAGTCCATTCAATAGCTTAGAAATATGGTTTTAAATAAATTTAAAGTTGAAATTAGTTATATTATTCAAAGTGTAAACATTATGGCTAAAAATATATATGTATTTTTGTGGTCCCATAGATCCTACAGGGTTTCTCATGGAAATCGAATATGTTTACAATGGTTAAGATTATTTCATATCACAAGAGGCTTATGTATAATTACAAAATCAAAGTTTTTTATAGCAGCAGGAGAAAGAAATGAAGACTTGAATTTAATGTTCTAGAGTAAATTTATCTTGAAAAGTTTATTTCCCAGGCTGAGCAAAAATATAGATGAAACAATAGAAGGTGATGTGGTCCCATATTTAATAGTTGGTTGGGTTATACATATCACTAAACTTGGCCAAAACTCATTTTGCCTTAAATTTACTAAAATTCCTTCAGATCATAGCTCCATATGTATTTCTACACATAAGGAAAGTCTTGGCAATAGCCAGGTTACAAAACAATATATTGCTAAATTCATGATGATATAAGCAAAGTCTTTGAGACTTCCACAGGAAAAAATTTATTCTTTAATTTTTTTCTACATTCAACTATTTGAACATCTTTATTACCATAGTGGAATCGATATGAAAACCAAAAAAAAGATTAAAAAATAAGGCCCAAAAGAATCTAATCTTGTTTTATTTGACTTCTCTAGTAAAAAAAACATTTTATCTTTATCAATTATAATTGTTGGCAGGGCAATTTGTTATATGAAGTCACACATAAAATAATGAGTATAATTAGCATAAGTCTAAATGGACTTGTCTCTTGCTCATGAATACACCTCTAATTGCTAAACTTGCGTGAGCTACAATAAATCTAGATATACAATCACTATCAATTGAGGATGGATCTAGATGCTGAAGAAATGTCCCCAAATTTCATAAAATTAATGGAATTTTGTATTAAATTTTAATCACTATAAAATCCTATAATATAAATTGCATATAAATTAATCAATATGTTTCATGAACATATTTAAAATTATTATAAAATAAATGTGTGGAACAATTTAGATGTAGTTCTGAGGGACTGTTAAATATTTAATTTTACTTCTACTTTGGAATTTCACATTCATACTAAAAATAAAATATTATACAAAATTTTTATTATATTTAGGGTGATATAATAATTTTCTTAGAGTATGGATTCACCTTTCAAGAATAAGCCTAACAATCTAAAACAATAGAATAAGTGAATAAAGACACATACCTAGCTAGTGCCATCTGAACAAGCATCATTGTCCCCTAACAAAGTTGTGAATTCTACCGTATAGAGTAAAAATAGAGCATTTACATTAGTCATACTCATTACTACAATCTAATGCGTAAAAAATTACTGAAAGAATATAGGAAAACAACCTTATTAGTTATGAGGTGGATTACTTTTTTGGGATACCTATCTCTACATGAATATGCATTTCAATAAAGTTGTATTGGATCATTAAAATATTGGAAGGGAATAAATTATTATACAAGATAGTTGAAATGGATGTATGATATTTGAATCATCATGATTCACTAAGTTAGTGTTTACATATAAAAAGAAAATAAACCTTAGACTAACTTACGATATTGAATGATCACTATCTAATTGGTGTCATTAGCATAATCTGCAATTCACATGCTAAGTACCAATAATAATTCAACAATTCATATGGATTACTATGTAATCAAATTAACCACAACTAAGCCTAAGGATCTAGACTCGATGACTTCACCATAAATTAGGTAGCCTACATATTTGTTCCTCAGAATCAGTGTCTAATGTAGTTCTCCTTTCATTAGTGGTGATCTTCTCCATGAGATGTCATCACTGAAGAGGTTGGCACTCTAAGCCATAAAAATAAAAAACTACTCATGACAAAGACAAGCTTCTCAAGCTATGATCATCAATCCCATGGCTATGCGACACATTCAAGTCACTTATAATATAACACATTACTAATCTAAGATTGTGTGCTTACCCAAGACATCTGACATAAAAACCTAGAGATTAGCAATGATGAAGGAATTCACATTCCTTGATCCATAGAGAATCACCTCAATAATCATTTTTAGTTATCAATACATGGATAAAATACTAAAAATTCACATTGTGGATAATTTTTATAGGATTGAAATGATTATAAACATGATCTTATAATTCACTAAGGAAAACCATTTTAGGGTTAGTTTTCAATTCCCATGTTTACTCCTCGATATGCCATACATATCTACAATGTCTCCTACATACATAAAATTAGGGCTAGATGTAGTTATATAAAACTAATAAAGGTATAAATGTTTACTCAAAATTATTCACACATGAGCACATATAAGGAAGTAGGTATAAATGCATTCCATAATGGTAAAGATAAAACTCAATAGTCTTACAACCATATCACTCACATTAAATGTGTATAACTAGAACTAGTGATCTCCACCATCACACACATGTCCTCATATATTGCCATATTAAGGGCTCTAATCACATATGAAAAGGGTATCAAATAGTTGATCACTTAAATTAATATATACCAGTGAATAATCCAAAACCATAATACCATCTTCACAGGTATAATATCTAAATAAAGATAGGTTATCTATCCATAGAGTGAATATGATTTTGCTCTTGAAACTATATGACTCGAGAGTCCTTATGATATAACACCTCATCTTACCCCAATAAGACATTACCAAGGTTTGTAATGAATATACATAAAATTATAATTATACTTGAGCATATTGGAGTATCACTAGACAATAAAATACTTTTAAAGCAAGTTATTTCTGAATAATGCATCATAGATATTTTATGAAATTAGACATATATGCTACATTGATTGCTATAAAGAAAGTAAAAATAATTTTTCTCAAAGCAATACTATGAAAGGTGATCTATTTACAAAATTACATTTCTATGTTAACTTGTCCTCTTATTAAGGGCATTAAGTTATCTTTAATGTACATGTATATGAGAATAACTAGTTGTAGAAAATAAATATTATATTACTTTACTTTTGATTTCTCAATTTCGAGAACCTCTATAAATGGATCAAACACATCTTATATCAGGTAACTGTTAATGTGATTGCACAATTAAATGGATTTTATATCTATGGAATATTTAGTGACCATGCATTAAAGCAATATCTTATTGATTGGATATAATTAGTAGAAGCTTTATGAATACTCGGTGAAATGTAACATATCTCTAATATACCTTTAAACTATGTAAACTAATAATTAGATCCTACTTTTTCAAAATATTAGAGCCTTCTTTCTACGTACAACCCAAGATATAATGGGTTAATGAATATCTGTATTATATTCTGAGTATAAATTTTTATGTATTAAAATATAAAACAAAGCTCTGTTACAAAGAATAACATCTCAACTTCTTTCTATCTCACATATATTGTCTTAGAATAACTAGAATAACCACTTCATGCACCCTATACTATTTTTGCATCATAACATATTCATGAAATGTGAGTTATATGTTCGTTAACTAAAGGGAGATGGATTGATTGATAGGTCTTAAACAACAATCCTGGTTATGGCTACAACAAGCAATTCAAAAAAAATTAATTTGACATTAGGATATATTAATAATTCATAAGAATTCATTCTGACTAGGTAAAAATATGTTCTTATTAATAAAATGAATGCATAATGTGTCCTAGGTAATTGTATCAGTGTTACCTGCCAACGGTAGATAAACTTCTCTCTAGCTAATGGGATTATCACACCATTGCCTTATTTGTTAATATTTAAGAGCCATCCATTTTTATTTAGGATCATAGAATATAATTTATTTACTCATACACACTAAAACTCAAAACAAATCCTATACTTACATAACCTAATTATAGTTATCCATTCATTTGAATGTCCAAATCCTCTACCTTTTTAAGAATATTGACAAATAAATTATGCTCACTAATTTCAATACATGCGATATGATGTAAAATTCAAATTTTATCTTGATGTTAATGGTTGTATCATTTCACCATATGTTCTTCTATATTTAAAATTTAACCAATTTATAATTAGTGACTTTGCTATCTAATGTTATGACTCAACATTTAATAAATGGCATTAACTTTTCTCAAATGGCTCAATGTTTTCTTTGAATGGCTTAGTGTTGAATAGTATATACATGATTTTAACTGATAATTCAATATTATACAAAATCAACATGGAATTTTAGATATGACATAATCTAACATTTTCAATCATAAACTTGCATTTTATCCATTCTATACTCAACCTTTACAATTTTAATATAAAACTCAGGTAGTGTAAAACTAAAATGTAGGATTATTGAAGAAGACACAAAATAAATTTGAGTGATATGTAGTCCATTATAATGGAATACAAGATTCTAAATGGTGGAATGTTTCTCATATATCATGATGCAGGTCTACATAGAGGTGGGATGTGGAAAATAAAGTGTTGGTCTAGTTTTACAAAATACAAGGTAAAATAAAGAAACTCAGTTAATAAATAGAAATTTGAAAATATAAGAAGAAACCACATAGCCAAATATAGTGTAACACTATCTTAAGCAAAAATTACATATGTCCAAATGAAATGATGCACATACCTGTCATTATAAGACTCAATCACAAGGGTTTTTCACTTTTTCATAATAGTCATTTATATAACATTGATGAATAAGGAATGTTAATTAATTTTGCGTTACTTCATTCCCATTAAATTTTTTTCTTGCCTTAAACACCTCTGCAATAAGTTGAATAAAAATCCAAATAATTTAAAATACTATTATCTACTTATTTAGGAGTTTGTTATTTCAGCCAAGGTAGAAAATATAAAATTTTCTCTATTATTTCACCTTCCTATTCCTTCTTTCTTTATTTCTTCATCTTTACCTTTCTTCCCATTTACTTCCATCAACTTGATTCTAAGGTTTTTCCATACCTTCCAACTATTTATATTTCTATAGACAGCTATAGTTTCCTCCTACTTCCCTATTACAATTATCACCTCACCTAGTTTGCCTCTTTACCTACATCAATCCATCTCCTCCATATTCCATGTGGGATTCCTTTTCTTTTCCTACATCTTTATCCCTCTACATTAATATCCTCTCTCTTTTCTTCTACCATTCCATCACCCTATACTAGTAGCCACCCTTCATCCTCCTTCTGCTTCATTACCTTCTCTTTCTTATCGAAACCCATCCCCTCTCTCTACCTCCTACTTTGGGATTTCTTTCAACTCCAAGATCCCTTCTTTTCCCCACATGCCTAACTCCCATTCATTCTCCCCCCCCCCCCACTTTTTCATCGACCTACCCTTCCATTTTTACGCATCCCACCACTAAAAACCTTTCTGCTATCCACCTTACTAGCCACCCATATTTACTCTAGCCATTAATGGCCAACCAAGAAACCAGGGTCATGTGGGCTTTTCCATATCTACCCCCTAAGCATATGTGGTCTCCCAGATAAAATATAGCAAAAAATATCAAATAATATACATATCATACTCTAAACTTAATTATTATAAACACAAAGCACAAGCTTATCACCCAGTTAGGAAATAAAATGAAGATAAACTATGTTCCATAAAAAATAATAATACATAGGTAAATTTTACCACTTATAAATAAATATAAAACAAATATATTAGTATTAACATTTATATGTAACTAGTTATGTTTGTATGTGTATATATAGACACACACAGAGTCATATTTATCCATATATACTTATTTAATATAGCATTATATATATATATATATATATATATATATATGCTCACATACTTAAATAATGATAAAGAGAATGTAATGAATATTTTTGACAAATGATGCCATTGGTCGAGACATTCATCCCCAACCTTAAGACTAAATCAAGACAAAAAAAAATCTAAACATCATATTTGCATAAATATCCCCATTTACCAAATATATATGTTCCATGACATCGAGATCAATGGTGACATATTTATCTGAATGTGTTGACTAAATTTGTTTCAAGACACAATAGTCAAAGTAGTGACCTAGATCGATCCACTAACCAAAAAGTTTAGTTCTGTAACCAAATAGCTCAAGATGAACTATAACTCTATAAATTAGCTCTTTAGACTTACTTCATCTACACTACTATTAGCATGTCTTCTTAATCAAAATGCATGCACATGTATCACAACTAACAAATCATAAATGACATGTACGGCATCAACAATAAAGGAGCAATAATTCACTAGTAGGGTATCACTGATAAATACCCCAAAACATGGCAAAGGAGAAATTTGATGTGACATCCTTCCCCCCTTGAAAAAGACATCATCTCGATGGCTTGGTCAACTTAGGATTATTTATAAACACAAAGAAGGTTCGCATAATTATCCAACTATACTATTGATTAAGTAGTACCTCTAGTAAATATGAGTTGTTTCAAAAATTGTATCACTTCAATTTGAATTTTCATCAATGGAAACCCTCAAGTTTACTTCCTCAACAAGATTTGGTTTGATTTTTTTTATATATTTGTTCATAATAAATGCACATGTTTAGCACATTTTTCCACAAACATTGATTAATTTTATCACTTATTTTAATTATAATGAAGAGTAACAACATAACATCTATGTGTCCAATACCACATATGTGAAACATTATCATGAATCACATAAATATTTTTCATTAACCATGCATACATGAGATCCACACAAAGATAAAAATAAGTGGTTAGGGATAGTTACACAGAGCCTCCAAGTCAATACTATCGCTACTCCACATAGTTCCTAACAAGTATGATGATAAATAGGAATTAAAAATAATAAATATCTAATGTATATAAAAATACAATATTAAGGAATAAAACTTCCTTGGTATACATTCGTATGGCCATATGACTAAATTTGACATGTCCTCCTTACCAAACCTTGGATTTTGACAAGCTCCCATTGTTTGATCCAAACTCAGTAACTACCAAGTCAATATGAGACTAACTAGGATTCCCTCCCATCTCTTAGTACTCATGTTCCTATTTCATCACTCATCCCTTAGGTCTAACTGACCTATGATCTCCTGAAAGTGCACATGGTTCAATGTTTCACATAAAATTTCATATTACTTATGCAAGTTGATATTTTACTTATATTTCTAAGAACATATTACAAAACTTTGAAATATTCCTATTAGTTTAAATTCACTCATTTTGTCAGAATTCAACTATCAATCCTCATCACTCCATGTGATTAAATTACCTAGGTCTGGTCAATTATGCCTAAACATTTCTAGATTGCCCCTCATTTATCATGATGCTCGACACACCATGAGATTATGTTAAACATGTTCTTTAAGAAAACCAAACCTAAGATATATAATAATGACTAGTTGATTCCTAGCGCAAATTGAATAATAATCGATGACAACTTTGTAAAAAGGTGAAAAGACATTGTATAAGGAGTCAAAATACAAATGAAAATCCTTAATTGATTAATTTAATTTTTCAACAGTAACATTTAGACATATAGGTAACAAATTTGAAATAATCATGGATATACAACACCTAATTGGCTTATCAATTTATCCACAAGAATATCCAAAGACTCACAACCCCAATCATGGGTGGGGCATGGTTTCAGACAAGTGGAAATACAATCCCAAGATTTAAATCAGTTATCAATTATGGTACTGCATGCCATCATATTACGCATTGAGTTTTAAAACATGTACTATCAAAATGATACCATAGTTAACACAAAAAGTGAAAAGATAATTCAAAAGGTTGACACCCACAAAGGTTTAGATATGACAATCCAGGATGAACCACCTTCTATATAATCTATCACGCATGGGTATCTTATAGACATAGTAGTAAAAACTATGTCCATGACATGTAAGCATAAGTGGGTCACCCCCATGATCGACATCAAAGTATCAAAGATAGAACCAATAGTGCTAAACAAAATCTCTAAGCCACTAGAATAACCTATCATAGAAAGAGTATCCTCTAATATTAGTAATAATGAGGGGGGAAATACCCCAACAATGTCACACTAAGAATCTAAATTTATTCTTATCTCAACCCTTTAGGTGAGAGAAAACACTAAAAGTTTCCCAGCTCTCTCTTCTAAAGAGAAAAAATAGAAATTGACCAAACCTTTGGGTACCCACATCCAAACTAGAGCTAGATGCCTCAAAAATAATAAAAGAACTTAATATGTTGAAATCACAATATAACATTATCATCTTTATAAAAATATTGATGCCTACACATAATTCGTACCAAAATGTCTCAACAACCCACAAGAACTTATCTTAATGAAACATAATATCCAATTACATAGGATAAACTCTTGAGTGTCTAGCTATCGAACATATATCACTAACAAAGGAGACAAGGTCATCCATCACTAGAAAAAAAACATACAAAGGAACTCAAAAAAGGTTCCCTATCAAGGCTATACATGTGATATCACTAAATTATCACTCTAGCTGAGTGTCACCTTGCATACTCACATGTAAGTCAATTAGTTTAAATGGAACCCATGTACAATATCATGCATCCTTGATTCCAAAAGAGACAAAAATGTGTGAAATCCTCCAAGATCTATGTAAACAAGGTTTTTTCCAATGAAAAACAACTATCCATGAACTCCTTTGGGGATTACTCCTATATATAGGTTCAACATCTATGGAATAATTGAATGGCTTCACTAACACACTCCCATTGATTCTAGTCTCATCGCATAGGGTGAGGTAACCACAAGACATATCAGACTCTCTCCAATAGAGGGGAATCATAACATAATATAAGAAAAGGTTTCATTTATTCAATGAAACAAAACTTAAGATCACTTAACATTTATTCCCATTTTCTTTGTATCGAACCACCACTATAATAACATTGATCAAAATCCTTAGCAATACATAATGAATTATCATAAAAATAATAACATAATATATGATGCAAGTGATTAAACCATAATTTTATACACATGTAACTACCTCATGGTATTGATGGTCCAGGGCTTGACACATGATAGAAACACTAGTTTCAAAGGACCAAAAGCACACAACTAATTATTCCATTATTTCCCACGTTTAACCTAGGCTTCAAATGCAAACATAATAGTGTCCCAAATAAATATAACTACTTAATAACATTACTAGACTATGATTGGTTATATAATATGATATCACACCATTTATACTAAAAAAGTAGAATCCAAAGCTATAGTAGCTTCCAAAAGATAACACTAGATGTCACACCTATAAAAAAGTAATTTCAAATCAATATGATTGAGTAATATCTTAAAAATATATTTTATAGACTCATGAATGAGCACATTAGGTTGAATGTTGAACCTAGCTCTGATACCACAATGTAGGAATCCCTCAAATTAGGTGCCAAAAAAATGTACTAGATTTTTGTTTAGTATATAATTTACTCAGAAAGGTATTCTTACTTATCCTTTATAAATTCAACTAAGTGTGAATAATAATAATTAACTATGTTAGTGTTTACATAAGACTCTACAACAAACATTTTAATAACTTATGACATTGAGTGATCACTATCTAACTAGTGTCATTAACATAATCTGCAATTCACATGCTAAGTAATTATACTAATTCAATTGTTCATATGGATTGTTGTGCAATTAAATCAACCCTAACCTAGCCTAAGGATCTAGACCTGATGCTCCCACCACAACTTGGGAAACCTACATATCCACTCCTTAGAATTAGGGTCTGATGCAGTTCTTCTTTCACTAGTGATTATCTCCTCCACGAGACATCATCACCAAAGAGGTTGGCATTCTAAGCCAAATAGGGAACAAATAAATCATGACACAAACAATCTTCTAAAGCTTTGATCATAACTCCTAAAACTATATGACACACTCAAGACACTTATAGCATAACACCTTACTAATCTAGGATGTTGTGTTTATCCAAGCACTCTCACATAAAATCTTAGATATTAATAATGATGCGATAATTCACAATCCTTGATCCACAAAGAATCACCTCAATGATCATTTGCAGTTATCAATACATGGATAAAACACTAAACATTCACACTATGAATAGTTTTTATAGGATTGAAATGATTATACATATGATTTAAAAATTCACTAGGGAAAACCATTTGAGGGTTAGTTTCCTATGCTCACACTCACTCCCCAACTTGCCATACATATATATAATGTCTCCTACATATGCAGAACTAGGTCCAGATGTATTTCTATAAAACTACTAAAGGCATAGATGTTTACTTAAAAATATTCTCACATGAGTGCATATAAGGATCTAGGTATAAATACGTTCCTTAATTATAAAGAGAAAACTCAATAGTCTTAAAATCACATCACTCACATCAAACACGTATAACTAGAAATAGTGATGTCTACCATTACACAAATGTCCTCATATACTACCATACTATGGGATCTAACCATATAAAAAAATGGTATAAAATAGTTGGTCACTTAAACTAATATATACCACAAAATAACCCAAAACCATAATACCATCTTCACAGGTATAATATCTACATAAAGATAGGTTATCTATCCATAGAGTGAATATGATTTTGCTCTTGAAACTATATGAGTCAACAATCCTGATGATATTATACCATATCTTACCCTAATAAGACATTACCAAGGTTTATAATGAATATACATAATATTATAATTATACTTAAGCATATTGGACTATGACTAGACAACAAAATCCTTTCAAAGCAAGTTATTTCTGAATAATACATCATAGATATTCTAAGAAATTAGACATATATGCTACATTGATTACTATACAGAATGTCAAAATACTTTTTCTCAAAGCAATACTGTGAAAGGTGCTCTATTTATAAAAGTACATTTCTATGTTCACTTGTCCTCTTATTAAGGGCATCAAGTTATCTCTAATGTACATGTCTCTAAGAATAACTAGTTGTAGAAAATGAATATTATATTACTTTACTTTTGATTTCTTAGTTTCTAGAACCTCTATAAATGGATCAAACACATCTTATATCAAGTAAAATTTAAAACGATTGCACAATTAAATGGATTTTATATCTATGGAATATTTAGTCAACATGCATTAAGGCAATATCTTATTGATTGGATATAATCAATACAAGCTTTATTAATACTCAGTAAAATGTAACATATCTCTAATATACCTTTAAACTATGTAAACAAATAATTAGATCCCACTTTTTCAAAATATTAGAGCCTTTTTTCTAGGCACAGTCTAAGATATATTGGGTTAATGAATATATGTATTATATTTTGAGTATAAATTGTTATGTATTAAAATATAAAACAAAGCTATCCTAGAAATAATAACATCTCAAATTCTTTATATCTAATGAATATTATATTAGAATAACTATAATAACCACTTTATGCACCCTATGTTTTTTTGGGTCATAACATGATCATGAAATGTGAGTTATATGTTCACTAAATAAATGGGGAAGGATTGATCAATGGGTCTTAAATAACAATCCTAGTTATGGCTAGAACAAAAAATTCATAATACTTTAAATTGACATTAGGATCCATTAATTATTCCTAAGAATTCATTATGACTACGTAAGAATATGTTCTTATTAATCAAATGAATTCATAATATGTCTTAGGCAATTGTATCAGTGCTACCTATCAAGATTAGAAAAAGTTCTATCTGGATCAGAGGATCATGACACCTTTGCCTTATTAGTTAATATTCAAAAATCATCCATTGTTATTTAGGAGAATAGAATAGAACTTCTTTACTCCTACACCTTGGAACTTAAATCTAATCCTATACTTACATAACCCAAGTCTAGTTATCAATTCATTCGAATGTCAATCCCCTATACCTTTTAAAGAATATTGCCAAATATATTATGCTCACTAATGTCAACAAATGTGATATGGTGTATAATTAAAAGTTTCTCTTGATGTTAATTTTGGCATCATTTCACCATATGTTCTTATATATTTGAAACTTAGACAGAATATAATTAGTGACTTTGCTTTCTAATGGTATGACTCAACATTTAATAAATGACATTAAGATTTCTCAAATGGCTTTATATCCTGTTTTAGACAAAAGTGACTTGGCATTTTAGACATGACTTAATCCAACATTTTTAATCATGAACTTGTGTTTTATACATTATATACCCAACCTTTACTATTTTAATACAAGACTCAGCCAGTGTAAAACTAAAATGTAGGCTTATTGAAGAAGGCAAAAATCAAATTTGAGTGAGATTTAGTCTGCTATAGTGGAACACAAGCTTATAAATGGTGGAATATTGCTCTTATATTAGGATATAGGTCTACATAGAGGTAGGAAAAGGACAATAAAGTAATGTTCCTGTTTCACAAAATATAGGGTTAAATAAAGAAACTCAGTATATAAATAGAAATTGCCAAATCTAAAAAGAAACCACATAGCTAAATATAATGGAACACCATCTTAAGTGAAAATATGTAGGTCTAAATGAAATGGTTCACAAGGCTATCACTATAAGATTCTTTCATTGATGTTTTTCTCTTTTTCATCACAATCATTTGTATAACATTAAACAAATAAAGAATTTTAATTAATTTTGTGTTATTTCAATCCCTTTAAAATTTTATTTCTTGACTTAAACATAGCTGCAACAAACTGAAGGAAAATGTGAATAATTTAAAATATTAATATTTACTTATCTAGAACTTTGCTATTTCAGCCAAGGTAGAAAATATAATGTTTTTCTCTGTCATTTCTCCATCCTGTTCCTTTTTTCTCTACTGCTTCCTCTTCACCTTTCATCTTATCTACTTCCATTGACTTGATTCCAAGTCTTTTCCTTGCCTTCTAATTATCGATATTTCCACAGACATCTATAAGTGCCTCCTACTTCCCTATTACCATAATCCCCTCACATGACTCATCTTTCTTCTTATGTCAATCCATATCCTCCATCTTCAATTCTTTTGAATGCATCTTTCTCCCTCTACATTACAATCCTATCTCTTTTCTTCTACCATTCCATCACCCCATAACAATAGCCACCTCTTCAACACTCCTCTCCCTTCATCTTCATACTTCATTGTTTTTTGTTCCTTATCTAAACCCATCACCATCTCTCTCTACCTCCTACGTTTGGATTTCTTTCAATGCCCAGCTCCCTTCTTTGCCCCGCATGCCTAAATCCCATTACTTATTCCCCCTTTTTTTATCAATCTACCCTTCCTCTTCTATGCATCCAACCACTAATAAATTTTCTACTATCCACCTTACTAGCCGCACACATTTACTCCAACCATTTATGGCCAACCAAAAAACTAGGCTCATGTGCGATTTTCCATATCTACCCACTAAGAATATGTGGTCTCCTAGATAAAAGATAGTAAAAAATATAGAATAATATATGTGTCATAATCTGAAATTAATTATTATAAGCATGAAGCACAAGCTTATCACCCAATTAGGAAATAAAATGTAGATAAACTATGATCCATAAAACATAATAATACATAGATACATTTTATCATTTATAAACGAATATAAAATAAATATATTTTTAGTAACATTTAGATGTAACTAGTTCTATTTGTACGCGTGTGTGTGTGTGTGTGTGTGTGTGTGTGTGTGTGTGTGTGTGTGTGTGTGTGTGTGTGTGTGTGTGTGTGTGTGTGTGTGTGTGTGTGTGTGTGTGTGTGTGTGTGTGTGTGTGTGTGTGTGTGTGTGTGTGTGTGTGTGTGTGTGTGTGAGTGTGTGTGTGTGGGCGTGCGCATGTGCATGCTCATATACTTAAGCAATGATGATGATAATGTAATGAATATTGTCAACAACCATGGGTTGAGACATTAATCCATAACCTTCAGACTAAATCAAGACCAAAAACAACTAAACATGATTTTTAAACAACTTCTATATATTTTTTCTTGGTAAATATCCCCATTTATCAAGTATATGTGTTCCATGACATCGATATCACTGTTGATATATTTATCTAAATGTGTTGACTAGATTTGTTTCTAAACACAATGGTCAAAGTGGTAACCTAAATCAATCCACTAACCAAAAATCTTAGTTCTCTAACCAAATTGCTCAAGAAGAACTATGACTCTATAAATTAGCTAGTTGGACTTATTTCAACTACATTACCATCAACATGGCATCTCACCCAAAATGCATTCACATGTATCATAACCAACACATCATAAAAAAAAATGCCATCATCGACAAAGGATCAAGAGTTCACTGGTAGGGTATCACCGACAAGTGCCCCTAAACATGGCACATGAAAAATGAGATATGATAATAAGCCTTATCTTTATCTTTTAAAATAAAATATTTTTTTGTTCATCACATCAGAGAACATGTGTTCATATTCTCCTTCCATTTCTACTAAATTTTGTCTAATTTTCTTTAGATCTTGAGTTACCTAAATAGAACATTTTTTTTACCTTAAATAATGATACTAGAAAATATTTAGCTTGTATTAAATCAAGGAAATTTACATTTATTTTGTAAATTAACTGCAAAGTATGTCTTCTAAAATCCCCTATGATTTTGTATTTCATCACATCCTTTGATGTTACCCCTTTATAACTCATTTCATTTTGCAAGTTACCTAGTATTATTTAGGGTCTAGAGATCCATCACATGACATTAAAGGTACAAGCATAACTACATGAAGTGTCATAGTTGGTAGGATGGTATTTACTACTACATATGTTGAATAATAGAAACTATTACTAGTGGTGTTTATGCACCTATTATTGCACTGTTAAACAACTATGTAGAGTTCACTGTGACTAGAGGATACTTCTCACTACACTTTTTAGGGTTAAAAATAAATCCTACTTCTTGTAATTTCTTTCTTTCTAATGCCCACTTGGTTTATATATAGAACCTTCCAAACTTGTTAGTAAAGGAATCTAACTACGTTGAATCAACTTCACTCTCTATAATTTTTATAAATTCTATAAATAAAAGAGGTTTGGGAGATGTACACCCTTGAAATGAATGACATCTATTTCTAACTTCTTCTTGCCTCAAACTTAAAATTGTAATATTACTAATTTTAATTTTAACATTTTCCTAGGAACTTTCCTTCTTGGTTACAACATAAAACCCCTCCCTTAACTATGATATACCTCTACTTCCAAACTGATCTACCTCAACGTCATTGCTTCCAACAACTTTTTTTTCATATTCTCCATACAATTCTCTTTCAAAAATTTCCACCTCTTCTCTTAGAAGCCTCTATTCTGTAGCATTTTTTCCTTGTATATCTCCATCTATAGCAATTTATTCTATACTCATAGTCTTAATCATAGTTACTTTAGGGTCATTTGTCTTATTTCACCTCCTTTGCTATCATAATTCCCTTTTGAGTCCCAAAATTTTCTTCCCACTTTGAATATTTTTGTCTTTCATTTGATGGGATCAGATTCAAGTTCCTTTTACTCATATTTTCATCATCTAATTTCTCTTGAGTGCACCCCCATGGTGCCTAAATCAACTACTCCATGTTGGCTAGAGTAGGAATCATGGCCTTTTCTATAACTACCATCCTAATAAAAAAAGGTAGTCACTACAAAAAATTCCCTTGATTCCTTAGATAAATTTATATTGCGTAGTCTTAAAATCTATGTCCTTGTATTTTAAACTCTACGATATAGCCATCTATCATAGTCTTTATCTAGTAATCTATTACTTGAGACCAACTGGTATCTAGGTTGTGCAGTCTTTCCAATTTTTATTGAAACTAGACTATAAATTTTGTTTGCCTCAAACTAAAGTAATATTATTATAATCTAGCTAGCCACGTAACTAGCAATTCAAATAATTTGTAATATAATATCTCATAAATTTCAACATAGATATGTTGTTGGATAATCTTACTTACAATTTTTCTAACAATCCATGCTTCTTTTTCTTCAAAGTTGTTGATTCTCTCTTCTATCCATCTTTCTATGTCTATATGCCCTCACAACCATATTTATATGTTTCATCTAAATCAGTTCCACTCTCACCACACCATTGTTATTAGAGGGTCCTAGAGTTACAATAGAACATGCTAATTATAGGGATAGATTGCATAGTGGAGAGAAATAACAGATGAAAAAAACACCAAAATATTTTAAACCGTCTATGATGTACTAGATTAAACCAAAAATCAAAATGAAGCAGATATAAACAGAAGCAAAACCATAATAAGTATCCCATCAGATAATAGATTAAATCAAGATAGATTAATTAATGACCATAAACCATACTTAAAATAAGTTAAGGAAAACAATAAAAAAATTATTCTATTAATCTTTATTAACACATCAAACCATATTCTATTACATGAAAACATTATTTATATTATTTTAAAATATTTTTATCTCTTCACATTCTAGCATTTGGAGATACAAAAGGAAAGACTATTCGCATTCTTCTATTACTTGATTAGTCTTACATTGTTGAATACATAGAAGATTTATATAAAATACAAAATTATACATTGTGTACATGTGTTCATCTCATATACCTTACAATTTTAATGAGCTCCATTTTTATCCAACATCTGATCTACTTTGTCTTTGATTTGAAACAATTTAAATTAATTATTCCACTTTTCTCTATAGCTCTTGAATAGTCAATTTCATTTGAGTGATTCCTACTTGTCCTCTGACCATGTCTTATGCCTCCAAGATTCATACTTGCTTACATACCAAATAAATAACCCAAATACTATAAATACAAGAAAATGCTAAAACAATAACCTAAAATGATTCATATTGAATGATTTAAATAATTACATTCTAAGCATAAATAAATATCAACTCAGAATTAGCATTGACATGTAAAAATAAAAATTGTAAAAAATTAAAAATTTAACTATTATTCTTAACCACTGTTATTTTTAGTAAATTTTGCATGCAAGCACGAGCAACTTAAAAAATCTTCAAAAATAAACTAAATACTAGAATTACATTATAAAATGAATATGAACTATAGTTCAAGTGCAGTTACTAAAATATACAATTTATAAAATTAGAAAAATATAGAAAATAATATGAAACTGTAAGTTTGGACCCTCAAATGGTCATGTATGGCATCCAAAAAATATTACAAGCATCCATAACTAGATAGGCTATGTTATGGCTACACCAATCATTTTCAGACAATCAATCATATGTGAGGATAGGCTTAAAGATAACAATGAATCAAAAATTATAGCCTATGCAAATTTGACCTCTTTTTTTTCAACTTGATGACACTTATTTTATTATTTTGATCATTAACATTTCTAGCACTAAGAAATCAGATTTTTAAATTAACAAACTTTGAACTAGATAAATATTAATAATAATATTTTTGTTTATTTTTTTAATTTATTAATATATGAATGTATTCCAATAAAATGTTCTATCTATTTGATAATTAAATAAATCTAAATTTAATTCTAAAATTTATTCATTTTTAATTTATACAAAATAAACTTATAGTAACCACCTAAAAAACTATGTAAATATAAAGATAATCAATTCCCTTAAAAAAATAAAGAATCCCCCCCACACACATATATAAACCCATTATTCAAGCTTATCAAATTTATAATGATGTAATGCAATAGAAACAAGTGACATGAATATCTTTAGTGCCTACCCTACATTGACTTTTGAGACTACTTTATAAGGAAGTGATAATTGTAATGTTAGTTGATAATGATGCATGAAAGCAGAAATACCTCATTGTAGTGCAACAATTGTTCAAACAGGATCATCTCACAAATGGAGTGTAGGTGGTGGCAACAGGAAAGTTGTCACTGAACTGTAATAAATATGAAAAGCTATTAATTATTTTTTCATTCAAATTGTTGGTGTATTTACCATAGCTATCAATGTGTGTAAAATAGGCTGCCTCTTGTTCACTTCTTTTTGGTCTTCTAAATTTACTTTTTTCTGACATGCTATAAATAATGTGCTAGGGTATCAATCTATGAAAGAAGTTGTAAATATCTATTTTATTTGTTCAAACTCTTAAGAAATAAATAAAATAGATGAATTAATCATAATGCAAATATTGACTTCTATTGACGCACATTGAAAAGGTGCTCGATTACTACTAAGCCCCAAATGTGTTGTTTGATTATTTTTTGTGCACTATGTTGATGGTCTCTGTTTGCAAGATTTTTGATTGGTGATTTTTTTTCATAGAGAAAATTTTATGCTTTTTTGAATTTTTTTTTATATTGGGATTAGTAACATATGACTGGGTATTTGGAAAGTTGATGGAATCCTTTAAAGATATTGAATAGGGGCCTTTATTGTGTTGGGTGTAACCTTTCTTCTTATATTCTCTGCACATGATACAATAATAGCTACCTTCAATGGAAGTGCATCTCAACTATGGATTTCATAAAGACAGATCAATTGAAGACACCTCATTTGATTGAGGCATTTTGTCAAACATTTTGCATGCATCCTCAATGCTTCCACATTTGCAATACATTGGATGAATTGATACCGAGTGAAAATCCCTTAAATGCATGGTGTTTGTGTTAACTCATAGTGACTTATCTTGGAAGGATACTCTTTTCTTGTATTATTTGTTGATTCTTCCTTTATTTAGCATCTAGAAATGGTTTAAAACACTATGGTAAATATTTCATTCAAATAGCCTGAGTATGTATGAAAATGGGAATAAAGGAAAATAAGGTAGAAATTCAATAAATATAAATTATTTTAGCTAATGCCCTACCTATGGTATGTTTTCCTTCTTTATTTGGAATTATGGAGGTTTGTATGTTCTCTAGTTAATCTTCAATGCATCAATTAACATAGTCCTTGGGAATACTAGTTTTTTACTTGATTCCATTCCTTATTGAGTGGTATTAATGTAGTTTGTTATGCTCTAAAATAGCGACAATCAATATTGTTCAATTAAAATTATTGATAAACAAGAGTATGGATTTGAGTATTATGCCATGTATCCTCAATATACTAGAATCACTATGGAATTCCTTATGCTACTTCGATACATAAATCTGGTTTTACATAAGATCTTTATTAATGTGGGGTGGGGAGAGGGTGAGGGGGTGGGGTGCGGGGGGTGTTAAGTGTGATTTAAGTCATCTATCACCTTGTGCATACTGCTTTGATTCATTTAAACCTTTAGTCTACTTTTGGTCATGAAAAAGTATGTTAAGATTGTATAAATTGATAGACACTCAGGTTTGAGAAGGAGTTCTACCTTGTTTCTGAAGTACAAGTTTTTAAGTCATGTTTATGTGT
Organism: Torreya grandis; assembly: GCA_037957365.1. NCBI lineage: Eukaryota > Viridiplantae > Streptophyta > Pinopsida > Cupressales > Taxaceae > Torreya > Torreya grandis. Next base: position 2,158,186 of record JARHVA010002471.1, on the reverse strand, counting down.
GGGAGCTTAAATCTAGTTTGTGCTATCTGGACTAGACCTGTGATTACTTATCTCTCCCTAAATAGAGGTCCTTGAGATCAAGACATGATAACCTTTCTTGCACTGCATGAATTTTATATCATTTATTTTTGAGCATGCAACCATGTCATCATGGACTTCCTATAACCACCTAAGTGAGTATCTTGTGTAAAGTAGTTTGTTGTTATGAAATAAACCAAAGCAGGTAATGGAATGGTAGGGGTTGGAAATAACCCTATCCTAATATACCTTGTTTGAGGTAAGTGATAATGGTAGAAGGTTGGCATCACATTGGTAGTGGTATTTAGATCTATCATTTGGTTAAAGTCCTATTTAGGCCTCTTACAAAGAAGTTAACTATTGACTGTACTTTTCTACTAAAAACACAATCTTGTGTGGTACCCCTATTTTAATCTTAACTTTGGACCTGCTAAATGAAGGTAACCTATGTATGATTCTTTTAAATTACATATTTTTAATATCTCTATTAGTGTGCATGAGTTATTGTAGTTTGCAACTCAATTGCGAAGGGTGATTCTAAGGGGATTGGATGGTTCTTATGCTAATATTGTGAGGTTCAATGAAGTGTGGATATTTTGGAAGGTAATCATGTTCAACCCTGATATAGCTCTGACCAAGCAATAGAATAAAATCTATGCTTAAAGTTCTAATCAGTAATACTTGATGAATATACCATGCTTGTTCTATGATAGCTCAAGTTATTGAGAACTGTATAGGGCTGTGTAACATTGTAGTTTGTATTCTCAATGAATGTGGAAGTTTATGTAAGAATTGTAAGGTAATGTGATCTACCCTGTTTCTATAAATAAAGAATATGGATAAAAACTTTTGGAACTTTTAGAAAAAATATGCACTTGTGTTCCATGAATGTTATATTGTGTATTATTATGTTGAAAATGGCATCTAGGATCTATAATAATCAGATTGTTTGTACAATTAGCTAGGCCTTGACTATGCCAACTACTGATCAACCTAGTAGCTTGTAAGGGCACTTGATGAGAAATTTGTGTGATTTATATCTGGCTAAAGTGTTAGGGAAAACTATGTAGGAGTTACACTTATAACATCTATAATACATTCTCATCTCTTCTAACACCAATATAATATATTGTCCTAACCATAATAGACAGTGAAAATATATTCTTAGCTAGTATACCTTGGTAGTGAATAATGCACTTAAAGAAACTAAATTTCATGCTAGTTGAATTGGACATATTTGTTAAATAGCTTTCGGATGACTGACCCTGCCCTGACTGTCTGCTTTATCAAGCACTACTATAACAAAGACTGAATTATCAGATTGGGCCAGGAAAATTGCATGAGGATAAATCATGCTAATCTTAGCTAATTGGTACCTAATATGGATAACAAAATGTATGTGAGTCCTGACTATACTTGACCCTCTATGATAATAGTAATGAAGTAGTAAGTATGGAGTGCAATGATGGTATGATTTTCTATTTAAGTACCTAAATCTATGTTATGCAATAAATGTTGAATAGTAGGTCTAACATATAATGGTGATGTTAAACCTTGCGGATTTGCTAATTATGAATTGTTCCTCAATCCAGTCTAACAACATGCCCTATTTTTTGATAACTGAGTCTCAAGATTTGTGTGGTACTGAATGTTTTAGTGACATGTTTGTACTTGCCCTATACCTGGATCATGTTGAAAAATACCTTGAGCTATAGGTGGTTGTCTTAGGAACTTTGTCTTGTGAAGATAGGTGGATTTACTTGGCAGTATAACCTGAAATAGAAGTTGTGGTTGACTAAACTAGGTTACCATTGTCGGTTTTACTGACTAGGTGGTGAAACAACCTAGTAGACTTAATTGATGTTAACACTTGATCCCTTCTCATCACTATTTGAAAAAAAAAAATCTAGGCTGATTTTAAAATAATGTTAAATTAAGGCCACCACATCAAACGGGCAAGTTCTTGGACTGTAGATTAAATATTGAATAATTGTAATGTTTGGTAATATGTGCGCATGATAGTACTTCCAGCGCTTATATGCTTGTACTAGTGCATAGAATTCCTTTCAATAAGTTTTATAACCAGCTTGGCTAGATTTTCTCTGCACCAACAAATGATATTCCAATATAACAAGATTAGTATACATAAGAAAGAGCCAGGGCATGCCCTGAGAGAAAATATTTGAGCCATTTGAAAACCCGCGATATGGGTAAACTTTCCTGTGATGTTCAGAGATCTTAATGAAAGACAAGTTGATGACACTTACGCAAAAATTGATAAGTTGTCCAACTTACGCACCTTCACATTAAAAATTCCCCCACCCAAACTAAAAGAATAAAATGCCATTATAAGGAATTTACCATTTTTTGCACAAAAGAACAGACCATTCCCAATTGTATTTTTTTTTACCAAGAATAGTTATACAATTTCATGAAAGAGTGGCTAAAGGATTCCGATACAGGCATATATGTATGTGATAATCATAAATTATGAAATTAAACTGTAAGATCGAAGTCCATTCATTTGAGGGTTCAAATTTGGTGGTAAATTATCGAAGGGATTGTGCTGCAATTAAGTGTATGCTTAAATAGGGCGGCCCGTAACTCAAATGGACAGACATGGGGCATGGTTACCGTGTAAGGATTGTGAAGAGTGTAATCAATTTTTACACATCTTAACAATGTAGATCATTCTTGATACTTAATCATGGCCATTAATCTAACTCAATATTTACAAGAAAAATAAAAAAATGTGGGTAAATTGAAGTAAACTAAAATAGATTGAAGTATGACTGGCCTTCTTGCTGCACGGATTAACGTTGTCTACGGATAATAATAGTAGCTACAGTGCGGCTTACGAACATGATAAATTCCTTCGCACTGCTGCATTGAAAATAACCAAACTGGCTTAAATTGGAAGCGCTGGTAAGCAACACCGGTTCTGATCCAAAACTAGAGTAGGAACATTGATAGGGTTAGGGTTTGTTTTTCTTGAGAGGCGAGAGCGTGAGCTCGTTGTTTAGGGAAACAGGTGAGGAGAAATCAGAAGGAATGAAGATGGAGAGTTGGGTAGTGGATGAGGCAGAGGTGGTGGTGGAGGCGACAGCGCTACACATGTGCTCAGTGTACGACCATTGCAACGCCTCTTCCATAGCAAGAGTCTCTGCAAACGAGCCCATATGATAAATCTAAACAAAATTACATAAAATATATAAACCCTAAAAAGCTGGACAGAATTAGTGAGCGACCGGAAGGTAAGTAGCCAAGTATAAAATATGCTATGTCTATTGATCTGGAAGTGAAACACATGCATTTGCATGGTATTCCATCTGGAGTCGCTTCCTGCAGACACGTCCTCCATCCCGTTGTGGTAACCACCGAGCAATTCAAGGTTGTTACGAAAGGGACTGGAAAAAAAGTAAACCAAATGAAATCTTCTGATTTGCTACCCGCAAGGAAGACTATTGTCTGTTTAAGGGTAACTAATAAAAATAATAAAGTATTCTTACATTTCGATAAAACATTTCAAAATTATTTTAAAGTATAGCATATTCGAGTATTGATTGGCAGTCAATAATGAAAGACTTGGATTAATTGTTTCAGTAGAAACATATAGTACCTGACCAGGTAGGTACTAATAATAACGATGCAATGCAATAAAAATACTCTCAATCAATACATGACAATGCAAATGTTTCCAAAAAACAAGAAACATGCATCTCAGCCGTCATAGCATATTCGAGTATTGATTGGCAGTCAACAATGAAAGACTTAGATTAATTGCTTCAGTAGAAACATATAGTACCTGACCAAGTAGGTACTAATAATAACGATGCAATGCAATAAAAATACTCTCAATCAATACATGACAATGCAAATGTTTCCAAAAAAACAAGAAACATGCATCTCAGCCGTCATGTACGCAGCAAAACAAAATGTATGTAAAATTTCATAGACCCAAGTTTCACGAAAAAAATATGACACTATCCTACATACGAGTTCCTTAACATGGAACTAAAATAAAAACTTTCAATGTAATTAATGTACATCAAAAATAATTGAGATGGTAATCTATATAAGAAGGCAATGTATACTAAAATGGTGAAAAAAAGAATCACTTGGATACTAAACAAACATGGGGATACGCCTAGCATTCAATGCCGACTTACACACGATAAACCTGAAAGTAATACCTACCATTCAACAATTAGTACTTAATAATAAACCATGTTACATTGTATCATGCGGATTAAAATTAGCATTAATTATAATTTTCTAGAAATTTTTATAATGGAATTATACAAGTTCTTATAATATAAAAATTAACAGTAATGCAGGTTTTTAGTTTTTACTTCTACACAATTTTGGTTGACTTCAGAATTTTTATATAATTTTTAGTTTACTTGAGAATAAAGGATGTTATGTGTATCATAAAAAATTATTATTATTATTATTATTATTATTATTATTATTATTATTATTATTATTATTATAATTATAGTTTTATTATTTTTTAAAAATTGATATTTTATTTTATTTATAATAACTTTTTTTAATATACATTTGAAATTATTATACAAATTTAATATTTATTTTATTTTCAAATGGTACTTTCACACAATTTTGGTTGATATATAAAGTAAAATATGATGATATTCATTTAAATAAATTAATCTAAATTTCAAAATAAAAATGACTTCTAAGATCAATACAATTCTGAATTGTCTACATATATTTTTAGTACCCAGGGTATACAGTCATGTAAAAATAATTAATCAGTAGTTTCAGCTAATTAACAATCTCCTTCCCATTTACATTTATTTTTATGAATGTTTTCTTTTTTCAACCGCTTATTCTGCAATCGCACATACAACAGATAACTAGTAGATTAAGAATGTTTGACATGGTTTTAAAACCACTCACCAGAGGCAGAATGATGGGGAACGAAAATAAATCTACATCAATAAGTTAAATGGAGAATTATGGCATGGTTGTGCAAGCAGTTCTGCAAACTAAATAAAGCGTAAGCTCCTTTATTTCTTTTATGTTGTATTCTTATTATGCCCCTATGTCGTTTATGTTTCTTATTACCCGTCTTTTTATCCTGGTTATTGTAGTCGTCACGGATTCCCACAACATCCTTCCAGCTTCAGCTATAACAGGGCTTTAAAATTCTTCTGCATTTCCGCCAGAGGTAAAAGAAACGACTTGTTTTATGATCAAACAATTGAGATGGGATTTACAATACGAAGACTCTGCATTTATTTCCACTTCTCAAGTATTCTTATCAAAATATGTATGTTTTAAAGCAGAATTCCTGCATTTCTCTCGGTACCCAAGTTTGACCATGCTTTTCACATATCGAGGGAAACATTAAAGGGTTTCATTGTGTTTTTGGAAACATAATCCCCCTATACTCAACTTAATCCATCTTTTGACCTGCCTATGAATATATTTTTCAGCAAAAGGAATTGGGTTTTCAAGCTATGCATGAAGCTTGTTTGTTAAGTGTTTTATTTCTGTTTTTACTTACCCATAGTGGAAATTTGGGGTTGGACAGGATTGAGTATCGCAGCCACAACAACAGAAGCAGCAACTACGCACCAGGTGTTTTTCCACAAATTAATTTTTTTTTTCCAGCAATATAACCCTTGCTGCAATTCGAATTCTGACTGATTGGAAAATAACAACGCTTTCAGCACTCTTCACGACTGGGGTTCCAAACCATGGAAGAGTAGCAATGGAATAAAAATACACAGAACAAAAGTAATTACAAGGGCCACCATTTCTTCCTCATTACGCCTGTCACCCACAAATCTCCTTTCCACGCGCTTTCTACTTTGCGTAGCTTGTGCCTTGAAATATTAAAATATATGGTTTCTCCTCTGCGATTTTGAAACATGGAAGTTTCTTTTTTATTTAACGATATCCATTGATGTAAGGCCAATAATACGAAGTGCATAAAAATAACAAGTTTCTTCTTAATAATTACTTCAAACTCGCAGCTTTTGCCCCGCTTAATAATATGATGAACCGTTTGAAGAATTTTTTGCGCTATTGGAATAGAATTGGAATAACACTGTAACGTTATTTGACACGGTCTTAGCTTTCCCATCTCCTCATGTTTATGAATAGACGTGCAAATGAACAAGAGCCCCTCCTGCCCCCAGATCTTCCCTGTAAAAGGAAATCGTCTCTTTAAAAAGAACATGCATTATTTTGAAAATCTATGGAATTTATCATATTTCCAATAGAAAGGAAACACTGACCTATTTTAAAGATATTTTTCACTTCCTACTGATAGGATTTTATAAGGACTTTTATAAAAAAATCTTTCAAGAAGTGGATAAGTCATTCTCTGTTAATATATCGACTCTTATTCAATGAAATTTTGTAAAAGATTGGAGATGGCCTAACAAATTGTGATTAAACTATTCGTTATTTAAATTTGTTTATCAAAAACACATTCCCAAATTGTCTTTAACTCAAACTCCTCATTAATCTATATTTATATCTATATATCCCCTATCTATCTATTTGACAAGTTCCATGCCGAGGCTCCACCGGGCTATCGTTTGTCAATTAGGTGGACAACTCTGCTATACTCAGAGCTGGGGTACTGGGAAGGGGCCCCTCTATCTAAGTAGAGGGGGGGCCCTCTATCTATCTATCTATCTATCTATCTATCTATCTATCTATCTAAGTAGGTAGAGGATTTTATAAGGACTTTTTTTAAAAAATCTTTCACGAAGTGAATAAGTCATTCTCTGTTAATATATCGACTCTTATTTAATGAAATTTTGTAAAAGATTGGAGATGGCCTAACAAATTGTGACTAAACTATTCGTTATTTAAATTTGTTTATCAAAAACACATTCCCAAATTGTCTTCGGAACAAAAGCTTAACTTAAAATACAAATAAAATTTTATTAAAATAAAATAGGAACACCTTTGAGTGGTCATTTAGAAATCCAAAGAGAATGTCATGGTTTAAACCACTGCTTCAAAACTTCTCTTCCACAGGTACATATTTGCTTCTTTCAATCCTCTTAAACATTTGTCTTGTAATCTCCATGAAATTGTCATTCATATTATTTGGAGATGTGGATTTTCTAAAAATATATGAACAATTGTTCACAATGATCTTCCTTCTATCTTTGAATATTCGTTGTCTTGAGAACTAACAATTATGAGTGTTAATAATTCTCATAACATAATTATTGAATCTCTTAATTAATTGACTATCAGTTGCTTATTGAAAAAAAAAATGTTTTCTTATTTTCAATAACTCTTATATTCTATTTAAATCTCTCATTGAAAAGTTTTAAAATAAAACTATTTTATAGACAATTTTTTCAAGATAGTCCAAACATTTCTTGTTTCCAACACAAAATTGATTAAAAATAAATTAAAAGAAAAAAAATTGACAAAGATTAGACAAACATTTGTATATCAGTTGTAATTGTTCAGACTATCATTGTAAATCTCTAACATATTTAATAATAAAAAACTAGTAGATACATATTTATCATGATCCTTTAAAATTTATAACGATCACCTTTGCTCAATGCAAACTTGATGAAACACTTTCATTATAAGTTAATTTTTTACTTTTATTTTATATTTTTATTTTTATTTTTTAATTTTCCTTGTTTATGTATTTGTTTTTAACTTTTTATTTGTTATTTGTTTTATAATTTTATTCATTGGAACAACTTTCGTGTAAATTTATACTCTCTCTACTCTTCCTAAAGTTTAATTTGCAACAATATTTTCAATCTTAAATGTCAAAATTTTTACAAAACAATAATAAAATGGTGTAAAATGTAAAAAACTAACATATCTCCAATTTTAATAATTAGAGTAATTAATATATCTCTTGCCCACCATTTTTTAAGTTGATTGCACATTCTCCACAAAACAATGGTTCCTGTTATATTAACCACTGCAAGAATGGTACAATGTTTTGGTTATACGTACAATATGTTTTATTGATTTTATCTAATTATCATTGGTTTATAATTTGTTATTAAGGAAGAAATGGGTTTATAAAAAAATACAATACATTTATTTGTATACATTTCATGAAGTAAAATTAGAGATAAAATAATAAAATCAAATTTAAAAAAAATAAAAATAAGTGTAGTAAATAATAATTAATTATTTGGAGTTTTAGGTATTCCAGAAATAGTTATTATTGTCTAATGTATAATTGGAATAAGATATTAAGAATCTTATAAATAAGTTATGACTTACGCACCTCACAAAATTATATATTCTATATTTCTGGTAATGATAACTATCAAATCTATATTTATTAAAAATAATAGATGAAACAAACGATTTGATGATTTTATTTCTTAGGGATTTTGGTGCGGAAACATGTATTAACATTCTCAAACTTCACACCAATTATTGATATTTATCTTCTTTAACCTTTAATAGGGTAGCTAAAACTGTAAAATATTTTTTTTTGGGCATGTGCTCAAGGTTAGCAACGTATTTTAACACTAGTGATTTATTAAGTCCCTCAAGTCCTTCAAATGGTATTTAATATCGAAAGCAACATATCAAGTAAAATGTATTTTAGTCAAGCTATCTACTATGATACAATATATTTTTAGTATGATTTTGAGTGTTATAATGAATGCTCTATAAAGCTTAAATCTTCCAAAGCATTGTAATTATAAATGTTAGATGGTCTTTCAAATTTATTTTAGATTTTTAGATAATTTCTTTATACATTTATAATCCCTACATGTACTAATATGTATGTATATTTATAAGACTCTTGAATTTGAATTAGGACACTACTGACATACAATCCAACACCAAACGAGAAAAAAATAAAAAAAATGGAAGCACAAACCTCCTATAGACTCTAACAAATGAAAAAGATCCACAATCATAAAAATGTATAATGTATATTTTTAGGAGAAAACATTTAAATTAAAAGGAGGAAATAAGAATAATAATAAATGAAGAATGAGAGGGGGAATAAAAAAAAAAAAAAAAAAACAATGATCAAAATTTATAAAAAAATTATAACAAAAAAATCTAATCTAAATTAATAATCAATATAAATATAAATATTTTTTAATAATAAAATTTTAAGATTAATAAATATATAAAAAATATTTATAAATTTTAAATAATTTTTTATTTGAATATATAAAAATAACAACAAAAATAATAATAATGATGTAGTAATGGTATACCTCCTCAACTTTTTTAAAACAAACTCCAATGAACTTATGAAACCTACACAAAAATTTAAACAAACATTCTACATAAATAAGTGGCTATGTTGACCCATAATGGTCGGCGTGAGAATCATTGGTTAAATAAACAATTACTAGAGGAAGTGGCATCTAACTGAGTTTGTTTATGCGCAAATATAAATGGAAAATGGAGTCGCACTTGAGGCTACATTGTTGGCAGAGTTATAGGTAAGTACATATATGTAAATGAGAATGAATTCGATATCAAATAATCAAGCAAAATGAGAACAAGATAAAGGCACTCTACAGGTACAGGGCACACGAAAGAAAAATGTTAGCCAAACAGTTACAGCTCACCAGTTTCGAGAGTGTTAGCCTCCGAAAAAGCTTAGATGCACAAAATGCGGAAAGGAAATTAACATAAAGAAGCGAGGTGCATAGCATGGGAAGGCAGTAAATACAAAGCACAAAGGCACAAAAGTATGTTTCAGTTTATTAGTTTTAGTTTTATTTCTTTAGTTTTAGTTGTAACATTAAATTTAATACAATTTTATTAGTTTATAATTATAAGTCATTAATTTATAATCTTTGATTTTCTAACTTTCAAATAGTTTATTATTTCTTGTTAATTATTTTTCATTATATCTTCTGACTTCTTGAATCAAATGCAATAGTGTTTTTGAATAAAGAAAGTGATGATAAAGACGGTTTATCACAGAGAGAAGTGTTATCGATTTACTCATAACTAATAATGCTTTAAAATATTGCCTTTTCAATAGGATTTATTCTATCATATAGGAATGATAATATAAAATAAATTTTCATTGAATATCATAAATGTAAACCTTGCATAGAAATATTGGTTTGATGTCATGTCAAGGACATCATCATTCATGATTGCAAAGAACAACATCAATTTAAGGACTCAACATATAAATGTATGCAACAAACTTATTGGAAAAAATGCATAATAAGGACATGCTTAAATTCTTAAACACAACAATTACAGTTTGTAAGGCTAAACAAAGAAAAGATACATAGAGATGTCACCAAAATGATAGTCAACTTGATTCAACCATGTTCCCATGGAAGGGGTATAAAATCATGCTAATAAAAAATCTATGGGTTAGAGCAAGATTTCTTAAGGCAGAAGTTGGAGAAATTTTTCACATTGTCTACAATCTAAAATCAAATTGACTACCAGTATAAATGTACATAGTTTTTTCAATCAAAATATACTTTTATCCACCATGGGATAGTAACAATCCTTTGTATCTTCTAATTCCTCTTATTACTCAGGGAAATCATATAAAAATACCTATCTAAATATTGTGGGGCCTAACCATACATAAATTACAAGGAATGACTTTTGAAATTTAGTAATAGTTGATATTGGAAACATAGATCATCAAGGCATGACCTTCACTTTTGTATCAAGAGTACACTCCATCAATGACATATATATCTCGCCTGCTTTTACATTTGATAATTTTTCAAGAACCAAGGATTTTATATACGTAAACGTGAGAAAATTAGAGTAAATAAGTTTGAGAGAATTGCATTTCTTGATTCATTTGTATCATATGTAACTTTAACATACCACCCTATACATTTAAAAAATATAATTTTACACAAAGAAATGAAATGTCTTGGTCTTCTTTTCTAATCCATTTTATAATTTTATATATACAATTTGAAACAAAGAAATGTTTATAGATGTAAATCATTTTCTATCATTTTTTGAGTCCATCAAATTAAATGTCTTGCCATCACACCTGACACAAATTAATATTATCAAAATTCGCTATGAAGACTTGTTCATTCAATTTTTCTATTATACCCTAGTAAATTATTTCCTATAACCTAAATAAAACATAAAGCATAGCTTGGGTAAGAAATGAATGCTACCAAAAAGATAGGAAAAATACATATTATCACATATTTAATGCCAACCCATCCCGTCAATGCTCGACATCAAACCACGTGTCCATGATAATGTTTGCAAAACTCCTTTTTGCATTCCTTGCACCCATACATCAAATTATAATTAAAATTTTAGGTAATATTGAATAGATAATTATCATAATTTTTTTTATTTAAGGCAAATTTTAAGATAAATTTTTATGCCTTAACACAAACCTAAAAAAATATGTTAATTTAAAAAAAAAATTAAATATTAATATTTAATTAAATAAATGAATAAGATAAATTTGAAACTTATATATTATTAATATTTGAATTTTAAAAATAATTAATTACACTCAATTATTATTTTTAATATATTATCTAAATTTATTAATTATAGTTTAATATTTATGTTGCGATATTAAAATCCAATTATTTATATGACACCACATAACCCATATATATATATATATATATATATATATATATATATATATATATATATATATATAATGTTTTGATGTCATTTTATACTATAAGCATTACATATTTTTTAATGAGAAAAATTATAATTTTATTTTATTACTTTTATTTAATGCTATATAAACATGATAAAATGGTTTAGACTTTTATATACTATAATTAAAAATATATAATAAAGATAAATATATTTCTTTAAGTGCGAGGTATGAAAATTGTGATTAATAATTTTTTTATAAAAGTATAAAACCCACGGATTCATTGTCTTGGAATCAAGGAACAAATACCCATATTTATGTAATTCTTCACCTCTTAAATTATTATTAAAAATAAAACCATACATGAAATATGCTATTAAATAACATGCTATTAAACATTGTTCTAAAGAATACAAAATGTATAAAAAAATGTCAATTGAACACAATTTAAAAAAAAAAAAAACATTCTTCATATTTATATTTGAAAATTAATTTTGATGTAACAAATGCATGACAACATAAATATCTACTAAACACACAAGAAAAATGCACCATTCCATATATATATATATATATATATGAGAACGAGTGTAAGGATTGATGCATAATATTATTGACTACAGAATCCACGAAAAAATTATGAGATGGTATTCAAGATAAGGACTCTAAACTGATTTTAAATACCATGAGCTAAATCAACAGTGGTATTGTATAAGAATAGTGATTCATTTTTTTATTGTACACGGCAATGGAAAAAATAATTGATAAAACCTTGCCGCCCTGCGATGGATTTTATAAGCAACTCGCCTAGCATTGAAGGTACTATCTTGGAAATGGGAAATATTTACCTAGCATTCAAACAACAAATGGTAAAGTTACCTTCTAGCATTTAATACCAATTTTCACACATAGATAAATGGAGAATTTGTGTTTTACGTGTAGATAAGATGTGATGTGCAAGGTTGGTTTATATAATAAATCCATAGACTTAGATACGATAGGGCGAAGCTCTCAGATTCATTTCACAAGAAATAAAATAAAAAATATTTTGTTTAAACTCATTCAAATGTTAACTAATAGAGTTGACTATGATGAATGACAGCAAGGTAAAAATAGGTAGAGTTGGAGTTGACTTTGGTTTGCATGGTAGTGGCGATGGTGGCAGGTGTCACGAATTCAATTTTTCCTCCTTTCTAAACCGTGTATGCAACTACATGCATAAGTTCATATTTGGTCTTGAATAGCACACTCTACCTTGTAATTGAATTTGCTCGCTCTAAGATTTTCTATTCTCTATTGGCAAAGGTGAAGTCATGGACGTGCAACAGAAATACATCGGTTTTGATTTTGCAATGCACATTCATAATAAACACATTGCTATACCAATGTTGCTTAGTGGCATGCCCTCTATAGCCAGTCCAATGCGGTACTAAATGAAAGGCATAGTATCTCATAAAAGGGATGGAAGCGATTGCTATCAAACTGATAAAATCTGCGTGTTAAATTTTTTTTTAGTCTTTACAATTTACAAATATAGGAAAAATCCTGTGGTAAGATGTAATTGTGAGTTCTCTACAGCTGAGCTTTGAGCATAAACATCATAGCAAGAGCAAGTTAGCATTTGAGACTTAATTCTCACCTTTTCAAATTTGACTTAGATTTTTGTCAGAATGTTGTTAAACCATTTTACCTTTCTACAAGCTAGATCCTATAATCTCTCAATTAAACATACATGACAGGAAGATAGAATTTTAAGCAACATCAATTGCCTATTTATGTTTTCTACATAGGCTCCCTACACCATAATAGATTTTCTATTACGAAAGTCACTAGACTACATAACGAATAATATTTATAATTTCTAGCGGTCAAGTTTATTTTGCAAATTGTTGATAAAATGATCCATTTTCAGTTGACCTTGGAAAGTATGAAATCCCGCACCTTATTGAAGTTTAATGATAAGTAAAACATAACTTAAAACTTGCTAACCTTAAAAACAAATATAATTATAATTTCATTTTTCAGTGTGCTCACGTAACGCTTTAAATATAAGTCTTCGACTTTTAAGGGCATAGATCATAATAAAAAATGGTATATTTCAACTAGAATCTTTTGGGTCAAGCTTCAAAATGTTTCCAACTATTAGTAGAACTGCATATTAATCTTAATACCTCTCTATTATCCACACCACATCCTATTTTCAGCTAAGCAAGTAAGAAGGAATTCATTTATATGAACATGCAATTGCACTCATTACAATAGAACATATTCATTTTTATTCTATTCAAAGTGATGTACTTCACAACCAAGAATCTTCAATTTGTATAAAAAATTATTTGATATTCCTTGCAATTCATGCAAACCAACATTTTCATTACTTTGTTGAACCCTGTTAGAAAGCTTTTGACATAAATATATTGACACTCTTTCACCGCATGCAACGAACTGGTCTTCAATCTAAATAATTCACCTTTGCTAGAGCTCTCCTTGATTGTACCAAAATAAGAGCTTTGGAACTGGGTATGGATACTCATCAAATCATGCTCATGTCAAATTCTGTCTATGACTATAAGAAATGGTGGGAGGACCTTAATTTCTTGTAGGACTAAGAGGAAAATAGTTGTCTAAAATAGATTAATTTTTAAATTATAACCTACATTGTGGCTTCTCTATCTCTTTCATGAAATGAAAAACAAAAGCCTCTCGACATGTGATACCATGGGTCTCGCATGACAGACAAATGTTATCATGGGGTGCTGGCAGAGTACGTTGAACAAATTATTATTATTATTATTATTATTATTATTATTATTATTATTATTATTATTATTATTATTATTATTATTATTATTATTGAATTTTGTCTTTGATACTCATTATTTAGTATATTGTTACAAATATGAAGAGTTATTGATGTTACAATGATATTGTACCTCACTTTTGCCACCCAACTCACTTCATGTCTTTTATTGATTTCATGTTCTCATTAGCCTTGCTCTTTTTCATGTTGTATAATGCATTCACCTTTATGTTGAAGGAGCTAAAACAACAGTATACCTCTATAACAGATCACCACCAACAACTCTTGAATCTAAAAATTTATACAAGATGTGGTGTGGTCATCTCCTTTCATTGCAAAAATGCATCCACTTGAGATATTTTTAATCCTCCAAGGCATACAGACTATAAAATGAGAGAGAGAAGAAGTTTCTTTTTGTAAGAGAAGTTGTCTTTTGAGACTACAAAGGACAACGACCACAATATTTAGTAGTTGATTCAACTTGATATGTGTGAAAAATTTGATGTCTAGAGATAGGATAATTTGGATTTATTAAACAATTAGTGGTGGACATACAGTTGAGAATCTTTTAATTTTATATTGTTTCCTATACATGATATTGAAATGCATATGAAAGGAGAGATGAAACTTTGGAGAATGAATTTGAAAAATATAGAACATAGAAACAAATTCCTATGTGGACCATTCAAACATTGAAAAATATGAAACATGATGAATTTGGGAAAATAGGCACAATAAATGCACATGTAATAGTATCACAATCAAACAAATTCCTTAGATAAATGGAGCATAGTATTTAAAACCTCCCTTTGAATGATTTTATAGAATAAGAAATCAATGTTAAATTTAATTTAGAGCCAAAATATTTAAAACAAACCATGAAACTTGAAACACGGAGAAAACTAATGCAATATGACTACATTGTATTGGTCAAAATTAGACATGGAAATTGGTTGATCCTCCATATGTTTACAAACATTTTGGTTGCTAGTGGGTATACTACAACAAATATAAGGTTGATGGCTCACTTCACAATCACAATTCAAGGCTTTGGGTAAACGGATATGGTCATAAAGAAAGAATTTAATATCATGAAACCTTTACACCTACACTAAAACAAACTATCATTCAAACCATTTTGGCTATAGCATCTCATAGTAGATCGAAATTTCACCAAACAAATGTCAAAACTACATTCCTAAATGATGACCATAAAGAAACTGTGTACATAACACAACCCAAAGTTTTCATAGTAAATGGACAAGAGCGCATGGTGTGCCAACTACAAAAATCACTATATGGTTTGAAACAAACGCCTCAAATATGGTATGAAAAATTATTTGAGGACCTCATGAACATGAATTTTAAATATTTTGAGTTCGAAGATGCACCCCTTTTCGTTAAAATTAGAGTTCATATTTTTTTTAATTAGAGATTTGGGTTAACTTCATTACTACTTGGGTATTAAATAAATTCAAAAACTAAAATATTTATTGATTGTTTAGTAAAATTACATTGGTGGCATTCTAAGCAAGTTCAAAATTGAAGATTTTAAGCCTCTCAACACTCCCATGGAATAGAATCTCAAATTGACATCTTATAATTCAATAGATTTGGTTGATATCATTGGATACATACAGGTCATTGGAAGTCTGATTTATGTGACCAAAATTAGACCATATATATTATTTGCATTTGGTGTCCTCTTAAGATTAATGCAACAACCCAAGGACAATCATTGGATAACAATAAAAATGGTCCTTAGATATCTCAAAGGAACACAAATTTCTAGACTCAAACAATCTAGGGAAGGAGACTGCACACTAGTTGGGTATTCATCTTATGACTATGTTGGTGAATGTGAAGATGGAAAAGCCACTTTATGTTTTATAATTACTTCGATAACAATAATTATAAGTTGAAAATCCAATAAATAATCAAATCCAATAATTTATTGAATAGGAGTAGAGTATAAAACTGCTTTAGAGGCAACTAGAGATATCTTGTGGCTCAAAAGGGTTCTTTCACTTTTGTTGGAGAAATAGGTTTCATCAACACCTCTCATGGTTGACATCACTTCTTCAATCTAGATCACAAAGATTCTAGTCTTTGATAATTGAACAAACTGCATCAATACTAAGATTCATTTTATTTGACACTATGCGAAGTATGGTAGTGTCAAGTTTCAACATTGTTGTACATAAAAGCAATTGGTAGATATCTAGATAAAACACTTGGATGACTTTTTTTTTTTTTTAAATGTTTTAGAGGAATTCTTGGTCTAACAAGGACCCCTGCATATTAAGAGGGGGATGTAACAATATTATGTATACCTAGTTATTTTTTATCTATTTCGATAGCTTTTGTCTTATTCAATAAGTTATTTGTCCATTCTCATAAGAATACAAAAGGTCTTCTTGAGAATGTGAAGTGAACATCCAATATGGCTTTATAATGTAATGTTTTCTCCACTTTGCTATTGAATCATAAAATATAATATTATTTCCATTCCTTCAATATTCTTTGAACTTATCATCTAGTTATTGAAGTTTTTAGTTTTGAATATTCCCAATCTCAAAAAATTATGTTATTTTAAAAAAAAAAATTAAATATTAATATCTAATTGAAAAAATAAATGAGATAAATATAATATTTATATATTTTTAATATTTAAATTTAAAAAAAATTAATGTGTGTGTGTGTGTGAAAAGAGAGGTAGAAGGGGAGGAGGAGTTGGCGGGATGAAGGGTCAATGTTGGAGGTGAAGACAAGGTGGAGACGAGAGACATTGGTTATATTATAACTTACATTTATAATGTTTTAATGTCATTGGATATTATGGATCAAATAAAATTTTATAATTTAAAATATTATAATTTTATTTTATTATTATTTTTTAAATAATACTTATATTTAAAAAAAAAATAAGAATGAAAAATGTAATTAATAAATTCATTGTAAACATATAAACCCTATAAATTCATTATGTATTAGAATAAAAACACAGATACCCCTATCTATGTAATTTTGCTCTTCTTAAACTAATATTTTTAAAAAAAAAAACTAACATGAAATATGCCATCAAAAAACACTGTTAATAACTTAAACATTGTTTTCAAGAGCACAAAATGTATAAAGCATTTAATTTGACAATATGATTAAAGAAACCATTCTTGAAATGTATATTTGCAAATTAATAACAATGCAATGGATTCATGAAACCTAAATCTCTGCTAAGCACACAAGAAAAGTGCATCAATTCCCACCGCCAGAATTATTATCATTATTTTTTCTTTAGGATTGAAGCACAATATTATTGACTCTAAATTCCATGAATCGAGATAAGGGTTCCTCAATTTTATTTTTTTAAATACTAGGAGCTAAATTAAATTTCGTATTTTGTAAGAGTACACTGAGTCATTTTTTATTATACACGGCAATGAAAAAACTTAACCTATAAAACCACGAGGCAACGCAATGGATTTTACTAGAAACTCACCAAGCATTCAATACCGTAACTTGGAAATGCCAAATATTTTCCTAGCATTCAATGTCGAATTTCACAAAGACAAATATGAGAAAATTACAAGTTAATGATAACATTCACAAATAAGCCAATTTAAAATAGGAATGCCATATATAGTCTATGTAGAAAAGATGTTATTTGTTTGGTCTAAGAATTAGTAGTTCACAACAAATGATGTTAGGATTCATGACAATTAAAATTATCGTTGCGATGTTAGGATTTATGACGATTAAAATTATCATTATAATTTTATTTATTTTTGTCTACTTTTTTGTAATTTAAAATTGTATTTTATTATTTTTATTTAATTTTTTGATAATTAAATATTGTATTTTGAAAAGAAAAAATAAAAAATATGTAAGGTGGGGAGGTGGAGTTCTCTATCGTAAGAGGTATTCTGAAAATCATTATGGACGGGTCTTTCAGGGGAAACCTTGGTCCTGTTGGTATTGGTGAAGTTGGTAGAGATAGTTTGAGGGTTGTTTAGTTTATTTTTTCTGTTTATAAAGGTCATCATACTAATAATATGATGGAGGCTCTTGCTATTTTACGTGCTGTGGAGTGTGCTTGTGCTCTTGGATGGAGCAGGCTCATTTGTGAATCTGATTCGCAAGTAGTGCATTTGTTGACCCGGCAACATTTTGAGGTTGTTAATTGGCAGTTAGTTTTGGTTGTTAACCATATTCTTAGTTTGTGTGTTTCTTTTGATTTTGTTACTTTCACTCATATCCCTACGGAGTGGAATGACATTGTGAATTGTCTGGTTAAATGGGCTTCTGATCAAATGCAAAATTAGAATATTGTGGATAAGGGTCAATTACCTTTGGGTTTATCTCAACAATTAGATCACTTAGTGGAACTTGATAAGGCTGTTTGATTCCATTACTTTGTATTTCTTCTTGTTTGAATAAATTTTAACCCCTCTTTTATTTTTAAAAAAATGTGAAATTGAAATTATTGTTAAAAAATTAACATTAATGTAATTTTCATGATTATATTTTTATAAAATTTTAATGGATATATAAAATATAATTTATAAATATTCGATCAAATATAATAAGTTTAATTTTATGTATTATGTTAGAAGTGTCTTGATGGATACAACGGGGGGATATTTTCTTCTAAACCAAAATTACTTCTTATTTTAATTTTTATCACTTTATTAATTTTATTTTAGGTACTGTTGAGGGGAATGTTGATAGCTATTGATATAATTATGAAAATTGTTCACACCGCTTCCCCATTGCTTTGTTTGTTGTGGGTATTGAATGATTAATTCACTAAAGGCCATTAAAAATAAATAAACACTTCAAATCTTATACCCTCGCCATGCTCTATCATCTTACCTCCACCGTTTCTGCATCTATATTAAGATTCAACTCTGTTGTCGTTTAAATCTCAACATGGAACAACAAACTTGAGGTCCCAAACTAAAGAAACAAATCTGTGCATCAGGTTATTACTTTATTCTCTGTTGATAGTATTTTTGGTGCATTTTGCATGTTAACTATCTTATTCTATAGGTATTTTGTATATGGTCCTTATGGGGTAGTCGTCCTGTTTCTTTTAAGGTGTAGGTGGTAATTCATGAAACATGTTTTCATGTGTAAGTTCTGGTTTCATGTTGTCAAAACTGATTTGTTACTACTGGATTTTGAGCACCTAGACGATTATATGTCTTTGTTGTTTACTATAGATTACCGGATCACATTACCTGTATGATATAATTAGAATTGATTGAGGTGATGATCTTTTCTTATTTTTCATATGTATCCTTGAAGTGCAAGATTTACTATTTACTTGTCGACACTATAGGAATATGATAGGGTGAAGGGCATATGTTTGCGTTGTCTTTGGTCTTGTACAAACAGAGGTTGCATAAATTTGGTTGTAGGGTTTAGGGGACATGCATATTACTGATTGGTAGACCGCTTCCTCCATTTCGTCTAAACCTTTATCTACGCAAATCTATTCACTAAACGTATTTCCACTGCAGTTTGATAATACCACCGCTAATCTATCACCTTAGTGATGCCTCACTCTTCTATAATGTTGGGTAGCGTTTTTTTGTCACAGTCCCTCAAAAAATGAATTTTGAACAGACATGGAGCAATTTTATGCCATAGTTCAAAATAATCATCTATTTTTCTGCATGGAAGACAGGACACTGCACAACATAAATTTGGAATTGGGGGAGCTTTCTATTTTCGAGTTCGCTTACATAACTGTCGTTTTGGCCTCTGTCCTGCTGCTCCTCTCCCGCCTCCCCCGCCTCCGCCTGCTCGTCCGCCTCGCCGTCCCCCTCCGCCGCTTTATATTTATTTATTTATTTCACTGGTTATTAGGCACGTTGATCTCAAATGTAAAGCATCCGACTAGCTATTAAAAAAGAATATGTAAATTATTTTAGCTATATTAAAAAAGATCACAAAGAAACCTGAAAAAAGTAAGGCTTGTAAAACTATGTATCTTATATTCCTTAGAAAGGAGGCTTCGTACAAATCCTAAGAAATAAAAATAGTCAAAATGGCCGCATTTTCCTCTACTAGCCGTGCGATAAGTGCCAAAATATTCAGTTTCCACTCTAGTTATATGGAACACATACATATATACAGTATGTATATCTCTGATAACCTTGAGTCTCATGTGTGTAAAATTATGCAAATCTAAAACGGAGAAAATAGAACATGTCTTTTTACTAGGAGATTAGACGAGGGTGGGTGTGCAATGCATACAAGCGCGTGGATTTGAAAATAATGGTGCAATGTAGACATTAGTACATTGAAGATAAATAACGCCATGTGCACTCTTTAGGAAATAAGGAGGAAAAAAAATTAATTATTTTTAATTCAGAGGTAAGTTATATCCGCAGAGTTTAAGATTATCCAAGATTATTTAATTATTTAAGTGTAATCGTTACAATTAGAAGTACCAGAAATTCAAATTATAGATTTGATGTCGAATACATTAATAATTCAAATACTAACTTTTTATTTGATATTTGTTTGTGTATAAAAAATATATTTAATTTATAATATTAAATCATAAATTTAGAAATATATAAATTTTAAAACTAACAAATAAAATAAATTGGAAATAATAAAATTTAAAATAATTTAAAATATATAAAAAATTAATATAATATTTTAGAAAGAAATAAAAAATAAAAAATTATATTGAGTGGCATTTATTATTAAAAAAATTATATTAAAAAGTAAATAAATAAACAAAACATACAACTAAAATAAAAAATATATCTAAACTAAATAAAAAATATTTAAAAAATTTAATCATCCAAAATTTTAAAAAAAACACCTAAAAAATAGTAAAACGTTAAATAAATATTTATTTCTTTATTGATTATATATTATAATTTATTGAAGTTATATATTTTATTTTAAAAATATTTTAAACCACCTAAATATTTGCATTATCTCTACTCTCTCCTCTATACATATCGATAGCATTTTGTACACCTCAAATAAAAAAAAAAAAAATTAAATATTAACTATTATACTTTTAAAAAAATTATTACAAAATATCATTAAAAAAAAATTAAAACCAAGAACGTATTATCCACACTTTATATCTATTCCACCGCTTCCCCATTTCTTCCTTTGCTAAGGAAGCACCTCTATGAGTTGTTCTATGAGTTGTTAGAGCCGCTAAAGGGACAGAAAACGTGTTAGGCGTACGAGTGTTCAACGAAAACTATGTATGAATTCGGGATTCAAAGCCATAAAAAAATTACTTAAAAATAGTTTAATATTTTTGCACCGCTTTGCTCTTAGTGTTTTGCCATTTTACAAATAGCTTATAATTAAATTTCAGCATTTGAAGAATGTTCTGTAACAGATCTCAGATTTTCATACTTTTCTAGCATCAAGATATATCATTTAATATTGAAATGTTGCCGCATCTTTGTATTTTTCCTCTAAATTTTTATTTGAGACGTGGGATATGCATATGATTTTTGTTTTTCTGACCATCAACATGAAATTTTAATTTAATACTTCAATACAAGCCTGCATACCATTCGTTCTAGTTCCACTTAAGTTGTCGCTTGCAATCTTTCTTTTCATAGTGTATTGATAACATAGTTATATTTTAATTTGGCTCTCTATTTAAGAAGCATATATAAATCTCTCTTTTTCTTTGGGCTCTTGGAAAATGAGGATATTTATAATGCTCAAATCTGGTATCTAATCAATGTTTTTTTTTGGGTTAAACCGTGTAACTTGTTTCGGCCATTAATCATGTATACCAATTAATATAAGGTATGTTAGTTGATGCATATTGGGTTCATTTATATTTAGGGTATTTTTTCGAGCTTATTTTGATGAAAAAAAAATTCCAGTTTTTCATAACGACAAATATTTAAATAAAAAAATACTGTTTTCATGATTATAAATATTTTAATTAGGGCTTATTTTATTTTGTGGTTATAATATAAACTGATGACATTGGTCATTGTTACTATCATAATTTAAAATATAATATTTCTTGTATGTATAAGACTTATTAGACATGTACGTATAAGAGGTTTAAAGTTTGTTTAGTTTATAAATCGAAACATCTGCATAAATCGTTCTCATGTTTACTAGCTTGATGTTTTTTGGTATGTTAAAAAACTATTTTTTTTCGAATGGTTGCACACATGGTTGTAAATAATTCTGATGCGGAGATCAAACTTTTAGAGGCCATAACTTTTTATTTCTAATCCTATTTGAAGTTTCATTTATAACAAAATGGACATATAAAATAGGTCAATTTGATCCTACGAACTTCTAGGTGACTAGGCTTATTTTTAATATATTTTTAGTGGCATAAGTGGTCATCTAAGGGTCCAAAATTAATTTTAGTGTTTTTTTGGGGAATCTACAAATCTTAAAAATTAGATATCTTTGTAACCGGACACAAACTTGAGTTAAAACTCTTTCTTTAGTGTATATTTAGTATTTAGAGGATATGTATAATTTTTTAGGCCCATCTGAGCTTGCATGCAATATATTTAAAAAATACGGAATTGAAAAGTCACTAGAAGATAAAAGTTTTTGAAAATAGCAATTTTTTAAAAATTGTATGGGTCAATTATCTTTACAAAGTTTAGTAAGTTTTTTATTTATTTATCTTTTTTTAATTATCAACGTCAAATCAAATTTTGATTCGAGATTTATTTAAAGCCTCTTATCTAAATATTATATATTCATTCTATATGAATCAATACTAGTTATTGTTCACAATGTTGAACTATTGGATTTTTATTTTTATTGATAGTATCCAGGTTCATTATTTGGTAGTATGGAAAATTCAAATCTTGGAGGTGTAAGAGATGGTGATAGGATGAAGAGGAATCACTCAGATGAACCGAACTATGCAAGAGTTAGAGAGGCATGTATAACAATTAACCAAGATTGTTGTGAATCAAAGAAAAAAGAGTAGAATATGATGTAGAGGATGACATAGATGATGAATAAGAAATTATACGATAGGAGAAGTAGGAACAAAAACCATCATTGGAAGAGAGGATGCTTAAAACTTTACAAGGAAAGAATGAACGAATCAAGGTAGATATTTCAGATTATGGAGGAAGTTTAAAACTAGAGTTGATAGATTGAATGAACAACATAGACAATTTTTTTGAATGAAGTAACTATGAGAGAAGACAACAAGGTAAATTTTGCATTTACAAAATTAAAGGGTCGTGCAATGTTTTTAGGATCACCTACATAAATAAAGACAAAGGAAAGGTAAAGAGTAGATAAAATTGTAAAAATATATGGATAAAAATTTGATGCAGATATTTCATCCTATAGATTATTGGCAAACCTCATACAAAAGATTCCAAAATTTGATGAAAAAGGACCATAACATTCGAGAATTTATACATGAGTTTTACAAGCTTAACATATGTGTGGAATATGACAAAATAGAAGAACAAATGGCCGCAAGGTATGTAAATAGTTTGTTGTTTTCTATTCAACATGAATTAAGCATATAGAGGAGTCTTTGCATGGATTAAGATTATCAATTATCTTTGAAGGTAGAAGAAAATAAAAATAGACATAATTTTAGAAGAACATCAATTGATCCAAGAAGCGGACAATCCTCCTAGTAAGGGGATGAGGTGGGTTTAATACCATGAGAGGTGGGTTTAGTACCACCAAGGGATAATCATTACAAGGTGCAAAAAGGAAAGAAAATCATAGACAAGGGTTTCAATATCAGCAAAGAGGAAGAGGATTTCAATACCAACATAGAAGAAGAGGATTTCAAAGATGACAAGGCTATGGTGGTGCTTGAGGATGGTTTATAAATTAACATAGATATTATATTTGTTACAAATGTGGAGAAGGGCATAGAGATTTTGAGTGTCCACATCATCAAGATCGACAGAGGAGGCAAGAGGATTGCCCAAGAGTGAATTTAAGTGAGGTTAAGATAGAAGATCAAAATATTGAATTTGAAGTAGTAGATATTGGTGAAAATCTCATAATGAGAAGAAAAATGATTACTCCAAGGACAAAACAAGTGGAAAATAAAGAAAGTGGTGATATATGGTTGTGAACAAATATTTTTTGAACAAGGTGCACTTCATGAGCTAAAATATACAAGGTAATTATAGATGGTGGTAATTGTGAAACTATACTTTCTAATGATATAATTGAAAAACTATGTTTGCAGTGTGAGAAACATCGTAATCTTTACTAAACTTCATGGTTTAGGAAAGGGAAGGATGTTATAATAGTAAACAGATATTTAATCAAGTTTTCTATAGGAAAAACATACAAGGATGAAATATGATGTGATGTTACACCAATGAATGCATTCTATATGTGATTAAGAAGGATATGTTAGTTTGATAGAAAAGTAATAAGTGAAAAATCAATGAATACATATACATTCTAAAAAGGTGGTATGAAGGTAGTTTTGTTAAATGTTAAATAATAAGGGAAGACCAAAATCATTTTTTCTGTAAAATAATTTATCAAAGACATGAAGATGATAGGTTATTGGTATGCATTGGTAGTGAAGAAAGAAGACACATAAGTGACTCAAGTACAATTAGAAGTAATAGCAGTGTTGAAAGAATACATTGATGTTATATCAGATGAGTTACCATATGGTTTACCACCAAAGAGAAATATTCAACATCACATTGATTTTATTCCAAAATCAACTCTATCCAATCCAACAGATTATAGGATGAGTCCAATAGAACATGAAAAATTGAATAAGAAAGTTACTTAATTGGTAGGAAAAGGGGTAGTACAGGAGAGGATGAGTCCATGTGCAATGCCGACATTTGTAACTCCAAAGAATTATGCGGGGTGGAGGATGTGTGTGGACAGTATAATAATCAACAATATTACCATCAAATAAAGATTTATTATTCCTCTTTAAAATGGTATAATGGATGTGCTTGTAGAGTAAAATACTTTACCAAGATTGATATAAGGAGTTTATATTATCATATTCAAATTCATGAAGGAGATGAATGAAAAACATCAGTCTAGACTAGAGATGGTTTATATGAATGGATGGTGATGCCATTCAGATTATCTAATGAACCATCATAGTTATGAGAGTGATTAATATATTGTTATGAGATTACATTTGTATGTTTTTGATTGTTTAGTTTGATGATATTTTGATATTTGATAACTCTAAAGAAGATCACTTAAAGCATTCAAGGATGATATTATAGTTTCTAAGAAAACATAAGATCTATGAAAATTTGAAGAAGTGCATGTTTATGTAGAGCAATTTTGTATTTTTGGGATTTGTAGTTTGAACAGAGGCTCTAAGAATGGATGAATAAAATTTAAAGGCAATTGTTGAGTGGCATATCCCAATGAACATCATAGAGATAATAAGTTTATATTATTTATCTACTTTTTATAGAAAGTTTATTAAAAAATTTAGTAGTTGTGTTTCATTAATAAAAAATTGTGCAAGAGAACAAAATGTTACATCATCAAGGGGAGAAAAACAAAGATTTGAGTTATTTAAGAAGAAGATTATATAACATCCTATTTTGACATTACCAAATTTTATCAAAGTGTTTGAGGTTTATTGTAATTCTCTATTTATATAAATTGGTGCCATGTTAAGTCAATAAAAAAAGCCAATAGTATATTTCAATGATAAATTAAATGAGGTAAGGGAAATATACTCTACATATTATATTGAATATTATTTCATTGTACAAGTGTTAAGACATTGGAGGCATTATCTAGTTCCTACGGAGTTTATCCTATTTACGGATCATGAAGCTTTGAAGTATGTGAACACTCAAAAGATGTTAAATAGTAGGCATGCATAGTGAATTTATTTCTCATATTGATATAGTTTTGTGTTGAAGTATAAATCAAGAAAATAGAATCAAATAGTTGATGCTTTGAATAGAAGAATGACATTGTTCACTACAGTGATGAGTGAATTAGTTGGGTTTAAATTTATTAAGGATTTATGAGTACTAATCTAGAATTTTAAAATATAATTGAGCAATGAAAGAATCCATTAACAAGTGAGACTAGTGATATTTATGATGAGTACCTTATGTAGGATGGTTATCTCTTCAAGGATAATCAATTAAGTATTTTAGTTGGGTCTCTAAGAGATAATATTATAAAAATAATTGCATAGTGGTGGTTTGGCCATACACTTTGTTAGGAAAAAGACAATAGCTTTGGTGGAGAAGTATTTTTGGCTAAATATGAAGACAGATGTGACAATATATGTATAATGGTGTAGGATATGTTAGGTGGCTAAAGGACATTCATAGAGTATAGGACTATGCATGTCATTATCAGTTCCAAGAGGACTAAGGATAGATTTGAGTATGGATTCTATTTTTGGGTTACCAAACACACAAAGAGGCAACGATTCCATTTATTTAATTATAGATAGTGTTTTTAACAAGGTTAATTTTATTACATGTAATGAAACTATTGATGACAGTAGAGTTTTAAGATTGTTTTTAAGGATATTGTGAGATTGCATGGTGTCCCAAAAACTATTAAATCAGATAGGGACATGAAAATTTTAGGTCATTTTTGGAGGTCTTTATGGAAGATGGGGACTAAGATACAATTTAGTAGTGAATACCACTCCCAAATAGATGGATATATAAAGTTGTAAATTGGAGCTTAGGAGATTTATTGAGATGCATAATGGGAGAGAATCCAAAGCAATGGGACCTAGATTTACCACAAGCTAAGTTTGCATGAAATAGTTCAGTGAACAAATCAATAGGTAAATCATAATTTGAGATTATTTATGGGATAAATATTATGGGTTTTTTAGATTTGATCTAATTACCAATTGTAAAATGGGTTACTGATGTTACAAAATCATTTATAGAGCATATACAATAGATGTAAGAAGATGCTAGAAAAAAGTTGTAGGAAAGTAATGAGAGGTATAAAGCAATCATAAACATCAAACAAAGGTCAAAGATATCTAAAAATTGATATTTATTGATGGATTATTTGAGAGAATAAATATTTTCTAAAGTCACATACACCAAAATGAAGTACAATAAAATTGGACCATGCAAAATTATGAAAAAAATCAACGACAAAGCTTATGAGGTAAGTTTGCCACATAATTTTGATATCTCTCTAGTATTTAATGTTTCCTATTTATATGAATTTTATGGAGAAGATGGTGAATTGGAATAATATGAAGAAGTGGATCAGAAATGATAGGTAACAAAGAAAAAATAAGGAAAGATAGTATAGGTTTTGGATAAAAACACAATAAACAAAGGAAATGGAAGTTACAATATGTATTTAGTATAGTGGGAAGGATTATACAATAGAAAGAAAATAATTATATTTGTGAATGGGAGTTGAAGAGTATTGAAAAAAATAAATTTCAATATTACAATAAAAGAAACTCACAGGAGATGAGTTTTTTTCAACCAAAAGAGAATGATATGAAGACCAAATTTCCTTAGGCCACAACTTTTAATCCGTAACTCTATTTGAGATCCTGCTTATGCCAAAATTACCATATTGAAGAGGATAATTTAAATTTATGCACTTCTAGGTGCCTAGTATTATTTTAAATATATGTCTAGGGCCATAAGTGGTCATCTATGGGTCTAAAATTGTATTTTAGTGTTTTTTTAGAATGTTAAAATCTTAAAAATTGGATTTACTTGTAACCAAACATGAAATTGAGTTAAAATTCATCCATTAGTGTATATTTAGTACTTATAGGATATGTGTAAATTATTAGGCCCATCCAATATTGAAAAGGCACCTTAGTTTTTAAGAGCCTACTTCCCTAGCAAAGCCAACATGCCCCCACCATGGAGTCATCTATAGCCTCCGACATCTAGTATCACAAACTCATCATATAATTGTTAGATTTAGCCCCTATTCAATGCAGCGCATCCTCCTTACAAGTGAGGAATAATTTCTTTTTTTTAAGAAACTTAACAAGATGCCTAAATTGTTCCTCGAGAATATATAACTTCTAAAAAGAATTATAAGTCCAAAAAGACATATTGTGGGTTTGCTCCAACTTTAAATAGTCCACCATTGAAACACCCCAATATGTAAAAAGAATATGTTTTACCTTATCCCAAATGGAAATATGAAATAAGGGCTTTTTCCCATTCTAGGTGTAATCCCAAAAAATTGTGAGCCTAACATTATTAATATTCTAATGCATATGATTTAGTATTAGAGGTTTTCATTTAAGCATAAAATTCTAAAATTGAAAACCTCCAGGAGGATTTGAGATTTAAAAAAATACTCAACATATTTTCTAATGTTAGACATTTATATCTCATTAACCTACACCAAGGAGAATTCAGTTTATAAATCGTCCCCTAAACTAACTTAGCTCCTAGAGACACATTTTGAAGGGTCATACTTTTAACCCCATCACATCCTATCTTATTCACCTTGCAAAGCCTATCCCATTTTAGCAAGGGAATCTTTTTCTTCTCAAAAGAATCCTACCAAAGAATTTTTTTTATTTTTTTATTCATTATCTCTACCATTTGGATGGGAAGTTGAGGAATATAAAAATATAAAGAGGGAGAGAAATTAATATAAATTTTATTAAAGTTATACAACCAACTAAGGAAAGATACTTTCCTTAACAAGAATACAAGAAATATTTAAAATAATTAACCAAACCCTCCCAATGAAATATTTTCACCAAATCATCGAAGAGAGGAACACTTGGATATTTTGTAGAAATTTTAACAATATTAAAGTTTAAAATAAATAAGATATCCTACTAACCCTTCTCAAAATAATTGATGAATTAAATTTCTGATTTTCTTTCATTCACCATCTTTTGAGACACTGCCTCATAACTGGATACGGTTTTCTTGAAATATTGAGATTCACTAATTGAGGCTTGCTCAAAGATAAAAATATCATCTATGAATTATTGGTGGGTGGGGATTTCAATTCCATCCACAACTTTAATCCCTCTCAACCTAGGCTTTTCCTTATCTTTTTCCACTACAAGCCCCAAACCTTTTCCCATAAGTATGAAATGAAAGGGAGATACAGGATCCCCCTACCTAAGTCCCTTGGAAGCCCAAAAAATTCATGATAGATTTTCATTAAGTAGGACTCAAAAATTACACCTTGAAACACATCTAAAAACCCAATCACACCATCCCTTATAAAAGTAAGATTTCTCCATATGTTTGATCATGAAATGCCAATTCATTGCATCTTATGATTTACTAATATCAAGTTTTATCATCAACTATTTTTGGTGTGAATGAGATAGTGAATGCAATATTTCATGATATGTGATAATACCTTCTTGAACATTCCTACCTAGCACAAACCCCACGTGCTCATTCGAGATCAAAAAATAAAAAATAGACCTAAGCCTCACAACCCTAACATTAGAAATAATATTATTAATAGTGTTACATAGAAAGATGGGACTAGAATCCACAAAATTCATCTATGAATCACCTTTAAGAAATAAATAAATAAATAAAGGTGACATTGAAATCCAGGAAAACCTTCTTTCTTCTTCAAAGATTTTTATACCATATTAAACACATCATCACCCACCATATCACATAAGATGAACTATGGATTTTGGCCTAGATTACAAGAATAATAACAACTTATTCTTAATAAGATACTTAGATTTAGATCATACAAGGAATATTGATGAAAAAAAAATCTACTTCAATATTTGTATTTTTTTAAGATTTTGATTGATGTCATGGGGGAGTAAGAAGGAAACTTGTGTTTTAAGATCCTCAATAGAATCATAATATTGCATTGTAGGAGTAGCTATATTTGAAACAATCTGGGTTAAATGTATAGTTGAAGGATTTAGGATATCATAGAATCAACCAATAATTCTTGATGTAGACAATGAAGGATTAGTGAAGCTTGTTCATAATCCTATATTTTATGAATGCACCAAACACATTGAGGTTCAATTAAATTTAATTTTTAAACATGTTCAAAACAACAACATCCATCTCCAATATTGTCCAATAGATCAACAATGTGTAGATGTTTTCACTAAAGCACTTGCGTGAGAAAAAATTGAGGCATATAGAAAATCTCTCTTGCTCACTTGAAATAATGTTAAATTAAGGGGAGAATATTAGGTTTTTCCAAAGGGATGATTACTTCACCATTTGAAAATAAATGTAATTGAATAGTATTTTATCACTCATTATAGTTAGGATATTTGAATAAGATTATTCAAATTTTTTATAGTTCATTTATATCTCCCGTATAATATTAAGGAGTTTGCATTGTTTTTGGATTGGAATAAGATAATGCCCACCCTATTATATAGGGAATAGTTATGACATTAATATTTGTATAAATTGATAAATTTTGTAATATTTTTATTGAATAAAATATATATTACTATTATTCATCCTTAATAAAAACAATAATACCCATTAGGTACTAACAAAACATCTAAAGATTAGATTTCATTTTTCTATATAACAAATACAGTTATTAAAAAATAATAGGTTTTCTTGTTTATATATTATATCAAAGCATCTAGAGATTAGATTTTAAATTTAAATATAATAACTATAATTATTAATCAAGACAGTGGAAAATGGATAGGACAAAATTAAAAAAAATACAAAAATATAATATTAATATTTTAAAAATTATTGTTTATAGAATTGAATAAATATAATCGAAAATAAAATTAAATTAAAGTAGAAAGAAAATAATTTTAGTATTTATTTTTAATAAGTATTATATGTAGGGACTGAATTTGATGATTGTATTTAAGTATTTTAGTTGTAAATTGTTATTTTTATGTTTGGTAGATTATGTTTGCTAGATGATAATATATATAAAGTAAAATTTTATAAAAGATAGTTAAAATCAATGAAAGATTGTAATAAATGTATAAATTATTTTTAATATTTTGAATAAAGTTTGATCGTTAAAAAAATTCATGATAAATAGTCTAAGGTAAAATTTTGTTTCTATTGTATGTTATTAGAGTTTCTTTAATTATTGAGGACTGTAATTTTCAATATTAATAATGTTTAGGGCATTGACACAAATATATTAAAAATGTCATATTTCATATATTTTTAAATATTAATTCTTAATTAAAAAAATGAATATGTTAAATTTAAAAATTATATATTTTTAATAAATTAAAAAAAAATTAATTATATTTAATTAGTATTTTTAATATATTATCTTATTTTTTGCTTTGGACATTAAATATATTATA
The DNA here is from genome assembly GCA_037957365.1 of Torreya grandis. NCBI lineage: Eukaryota > Viridiplantae > Streptophyta > Pinopsida > Cupressales > Taxaceae > Torreya > Torreya grandis. Next base: position 2,126,530 of record JARHVA010002471.1, on the reverse strand, counting down.
ATTTATATTTATAATGTTTTGATGTCATTTGATATTATAAATTAGTATTTTTTTTGTGATTATATCTAGTAAGGGTTTTCTTTAATTTTTTTTAAAAAAAAAAAAAAACTCAATAATGTATAAAGAGATCTCAATATTTTGTTATCATTATCATTCTACCTTGAACTTAGAGTGGGTTATGTAAAGCGCAAGCAGACTAAATTGTAGTCAGGGCTCCTCCAATATGTCCTATTTTTCTTGTATAGATTGGAAACAAATTGATTGAAAGAGATTACAAAAATTAAATTTTGAAGTGAAGATCTATGGTTCCTTGGACTGGCATGGATATGTTCATTTTTTTAAAGAAGAAATATTGATATTTTTTCGTAATAGTTAAGTAAAATTTTGAAGACTTCACATGTAGGTTTCATAGATCCAACGTATGTCACGTTGCTGCCAAGGGAATAGAGAAAATCTGAACATTGAATTATGGTTATTGTCATACATTAAACTTGCGTTACTAGTGGCTTTTCATAGTGGGTGGTCTACAAAAGCTGATCTGGCCCCAAAGGTCCTCATCACATTGTTCCATGTGACAATTTACATTGTGACCATATTATGAAAAGTATTTGTTTGAATTTGTATTTTTGTTAGCCATTATTAAATTTGGAATTTCTATATAAATAATATTATTATATTTATATATATTATTTTAAAATAATATAATATATCTGTTTATATATAATATAATATAATATGATATATAATAATAACTATATTTATATATATTATGTTATAAGAATATAATATATAATAATAAATATATGTTATTTATATAGATATTATACTGGCATTAGGGGGAGGGGGAATGAAAGGATATAATAGCGTGAGTGGGTTGGCAATTAATTAATTGGACGCTGAATTAATAAAATAATTTAACATAAGAAAGTGTGGAAGAATGTAATTAATAATTAATTAGAAGTAGAGTTTTAATTATATATTTATCATGATGTAATATAGTTTTTATTGTGGTAATTTTATTTACTTTAAATAATAGAATGAATTTATTTACCAACCTGGAATATAATATAGATAAATTATATTTTTTATTATGGTAATTTTATTTATTTTAAAATAAAATTATTTATTTATTTTATATTTTATATTTTGGTAATTTTATTTACTTTAAAATAAAAAATTATTTATTTAAATTTTAAATTATTTAATTCATGTAAAGCAGACATTATGAAAAATAAATAAAATCAAAAAAGATATCGAGGTTCAAAATAACCTATAAAATCATAGAGTATATCGAAATGCAAAATACAATCATAATCATAATGAACTTCGTTTAATCTACCACTTATTTTATTTAATGTTTTATGAACAAATTTTCATATATTAATTCATGTCAATCTTTTCATTCAAGAGATGATATTATCCATTGGACAAATATTTGACATTAAAAATGATACAATAGAATATAAATTGCATAATTAAAATTATATTAACTTCAATTTTAATAAATCTATGTAAAATACACTGATAAATATCATTTTTGAAGTACCAGTGTATATTACAAAGATTTATCTAAGATATGTATTCTAGTTATATTATATATTTTAATATTTTATATATTTTAACTCAGGGTTTTAATATATATTTTAATATATTATATCATATCATATCATATATTTCATTATCTTCTATATTTTAGAGCCTTATATGTTTTATTATATTATATCTTTTAATATTATATGTTAATATATATTTTAATATAACATATAGCTTATTATATTTTAATATAATATATTATATTCTATAGTTTAATATATTATATACGTCTTCCGATAATGAGGGTGCCATTTTTATTAAAAATATGAATTTCAATCGTAATCCAATTGAATTAACAATAGATAATTCTCATGAAAATTCGTAATTTGCAGGATTTCAGATCAGGGAGACATCATTACAATTTACAAACTATTTAAATATGAGACAAAATGGCAGATTGATGGACAAAATAGCTAAGGTTTGCAGGTTCCAAATGCTTTGTTTGGTACCTTTCTGAACCCTGCAAAGTCAATTCCAAAGATGGACGGATATAAGACAAAGGCAGATGGAAAAGATAAAAAGCGCGCAACCAAACGGAATCTGCCCTCCTCGAAAACCACCTTCCAAAACCGCAGTGCCCAAATACACGGATCTGCAAAACAGTGAAGCGAATCTATCCAATTTATTGTGTCATTGAGCCACAGAGGCGGTGCAAATTGGAGGTTGTTATTCAGCAAGTTGCCTCCGTTAGTTGCCTCTGCAGAAATCCTCCCCATCTGTTGTCACATGAACCTAGAAAAACCGCGGATCAAGCCTGGATTTTCAACCTGACGCTCAGATTTATCGAAAAAAAACACAATAAAAACCGGCCAAACTGGAAATTACTATCCAACCTTTTAGGCAAAACTACGGAGCTATCGGCATTACTATGACAGGAAACAACTTTTGATTTTGTCCCTTTGTGAGACGAATCTTAGAGGGTTCCCACAGCTTAATGAAAAAATTATCATTTTATTTTATTGTTTTTTATAATATATTTATATAAAAAAGATGAAAAATTGTACACAGTTATAAATTTTCATTTATATATGTTCTTAAAATTAAAAAAATAAAACACAAATAAATATATTTTTAAATGTAGACACGAGAAAAGTAATTAACAAATTTGTTGAAAAATATAAACCGAACAAATTCATTATGTATTTATGTGTCAATATTTATGTAATCCCGCACTTCTTAAATTATTAATTAAAATAAAAACTAGACGTGAAATATGCTACCAAATAACACTGCTAATAACTCGAACATTTTTTTCAATAGTACGAAATGCATAAAGCATGTCAATTGAGAATATAATTTTAAAAACCATTCTTTAAATATATATTTGCAAATTAATAATGATGCAATGAATGTATGACAACGTAAATGTCTACCAAGCACAAAAGGAAAATGCATCACCCCTGATTCCACCGCCATAATTTTCCTTTTTTAATTTTTTTTTTACGATTGAAGCACAAGTATAAAAGTACATTGATTCATTTTTTTAAATCACACAGGACAATGACAAAACTTAACCTATAAAACATTGCCGCAACGCAATGGATTTTAAAAGGAACTCACCAAGCATACAATGCTTTAACTTAAATGTGAAATATTTACCTAGCATTCAATGCCGAATTTCACAAACATAAAAAGGAGAAAATTACTCCCTAGCATTTAATTACAACTTTTATAAATAGACAATCTGAATTTTACATATAATATGTATATTAGAAGGGATGTGTATGGTCGATATAATAATTAATATACCATGACAAATCATGTTGAGATGTATGAGAATAAAAATTATATTGTAATTTTTTTATTTTTATATAATTTTTTAAAATTAAAAAATTATATTTTATATAATGAGATTACGTAATTTTTTGTAAAGTGAAATTGAAAATATTGTAAAAAAAATTAACATTAATGTAGTTTCTATAATTACATATATTTTTTATAAGTTTAAATAATATATAAAAATGTGTTAGGCATACAAATGTTCAAGGAAACGTAGGTAGAGATAGGTGACATATTCAACATACTTTAAATAAAATTATCCTATTATAATTTTATTAAATTTTTTTAATTTTTAATTATTGAAAAAACATTATTTTATTATATTTGTTTTTTATTAAAACAAGAAAAAAATGACTTGGGCTCAACACAAAGCAACCTCCATAACTTAAAATAAAAAGGTCAATCAAAAGCCGGAAACAATGCACCGACATCAATCAGATAGTAAAGCCAAAAGAGCTAAGCTGTAAACTATAAAATAATAGGTCCTGACTTGGGAGGTCTAACACCTTTACGCTGGATCTTAGTTTTAGACTTAACATCAACAACAACTAAGATCCCTGAGGATCTCCTAGCAATACAAGAGGAGACAGTAGGCAGATCTTTGTTATAGTAGGGGAGATCCCAAAAGTAGTCCCAACAACAGTAGCAATATGGGAGGACTGAACAATAGTCTCAAGATCGACAACAACAATAGGGGAGGTCGCTAAAACAAACCCAATAGCAAAAGAGTCATGTAATGGGAGAAGGAAATCCTTCTCATCATCGAAAGAGGGCTCTGAGGCTTCTGAGATTGAGCCATCATCATCCACATCTATCATAAGGTGTTCTTATAGAGCATTCTTCCACCAAGATGAGGACCAATTTACCTTTAAATGAAGGCATTCAAATGTCAAATGACTCGTATTATAGCACCTTTGACAATGAAACGGGATACCTTCATAATCCAAGGGCTAACACTAAGAATGATCACCAACTTGTAAAACAGCCTCTGTTGAGAGAGGCATAAACAAATCCAAGTACACTAAGATACGATGATAAGTGGTTTGAGAGAAATGAGTAGTGGCAGGATCTACCATGATAAAATTACCCACTGAGTTGCCAATGCCTTTATAGCAGTATTCACAACAAAAATGTAGAGTCAGATTTGGTAGATGAATCCAAACTGGTACCCTATTGAAAGATTCTATGAGAGGTTAAAGGTATAGACCCAAGGCTTTAGCAGTAGAGCATGTTGTCTCCAGAACCAAGATCAACCATCAAAAATAGCATTTCGATCTGATAAGGAATAAAAAATAATAAAGCATCCTTTGGCACAAGGGTAAATTTTTATTTTCCCTTTTATAAGGGGGCATCATTTCTCAAGGATCCAAGTGTTTAGATCCTAAAACCATGGCCAAAATCTATGAAATCTACAAATCAAAACCTTCTGAGAAAGATATTTCTCTTTTTTGAATACTTCATCCCCTATAATCACAAAAGGAGTGGGTAGTGCTGAAAGTTTCACGTTACCCCTAGTCTTCTTCTAAGCAGATGGGACTCCAACATGCAACACATTAGTAAAAGACACTAAAGTAGTAGGGGAAGATGTCAAAAAATTTCCAAAAAAAGTTACCCTAGACCTAAGCATTGCAATAACAACCCCTAGCTCGAGTGGTGCACCAACAACAACATCATACATCACACTAAAAATAGATAAAAGCCTTGGCTCAAGTGGCACACCAACAATAGTAGTAACAACCCATAGTTTGAGTGATGTACTAGTAGCATCACCAAGCATCACACTAGAAACAACAAAAGACCCTGGCTCGAATGGTGCACCAACATAAGTACTAGACAACACACCGGAGGCCACATAAGACCATGTAATAGCTACAACAGTAGACTTAGGTGACACACTAGCAACAACCAACCCTTGCAAACAAAGCACCTAGGTGGCAAAAGGAGTAGAAGAGGCCATTCAAAAAATTATTTGATCATAAATTACCCTTGCCATCATGAAGTAATTTTTTAATATTTATTTATAATGTAAAATTAGATTTATTATACACATTTAACATAAGTTTAGTTTTGATAAGTATCCCTGAACACATTTCAGTTGATATATAAAGTAAAATTTAATGATATTGAAAAAATAAAATTAATTTAAATTTGAAAATAGAAATAACTTGTGAGATCCTTACAATTCTAAATTATGTATATATATTTTTTGTTACCAAGGGTATGTAGTCATTGAAAAAATAATTTTAATCAATAGTTTTAGCTAATCAACAATATATTTCCCATATGCATTTATTTTTATAAGTGTTTTTTTTGGTTTGTTTCCAAATCCCTTATTCTGCAACAACAGATACAACATACAACTAATAGAAAGAGAATGTATGACATGGCTCCAAAACCACTTACTAGAAGAAGAAAGATTGAAAATAAAAATAACTCTAACTAGAAAAATCATAAGATTATTTACTTCTTTTTTATTGTATTCTTCTTTTGTTCCGATGTCGTTTATGTTTCGTATTACCTATCATTTTGCCTAGGTTAATGTCCTTGTCATTGATTCCCATAACCACCCTCTAGTATCTCCCATAACAAAGCTCTTAAATTCTGTTGTATTTCTGTGAGAGATAAAATAAATAACTTATTTTATAACAAAACAATCACGATGGGATTTAAAATATGAAAATGAAATTCATATAAAATGAAGGTGAGATTCTCCATTTATTTCCACTTCTCAATTTATTTTTATAAAATAAGATTTATATTTATAATGCAGTGTTGCTACATTTATTTCGGCACCCAATTTTTACAATGCTTTTGACATTTAAAGGAAAAAATAAAAGGGGTTCATTATTTTTCAACATAATCCCACTATAATCAAATTATCAAAGTTTTGACCTACCTAGGTGTAGATTTTTAAAAAAAGGAATTAGGTTTGCAAGCTAGGCATGAAGCTTGCTTGTTAGATCTTTATTTTTCTACTTTTTAAAAGTCTAATGAAATGAAATACATGAAAATAACAAGTTTTTCCTTAACAAATACTTCAAACTCTTAGCGTTTGTCACCACTTAATAGTTTATAGAAGTATGAGAGGAGTTTTTGGGCTATTGGAATAGAATTGAAACACCATTAGACATAGTTTTAACTTTCCCATCTCTTCAATTCATTTCATGAATAGTCTTATGAAAATCAACAAGATTCCCCTTGCTTTTAACCTGAGACTAAAAGGAAATTATTGTTTAAAGATATGTTATTTTGAAGATATTTGACATCAATCATATTTCCAATAGAAACACATGCCTATTTTAAATGGTATTTTTAATTTACATGTTCCTGATAGGACTCTTATAAGTGATATCTTTAAAATTGTCGTTAAGTCACTCCCTATTAAGATATCTTCTCTTGTTCAATGGAAATTCGAGAAGGATTGGAGATGCCATAATAAAAAGCAGTTAGAAAATTTATTGGTGAAATATGTTTATAAAAAACTTATTTAGAGATTGTCATTGAAATTTTGGAGTGATCTGCATAGGAGTACATTTTCAGCAAAAGAAATTAATTTTTCAACCTAAGCGTGAAACTTGTTTGTTAGATTTTTGTTTTTTTAAAGGCCAATGAGATGAAGTGCATGAAAGTAACAAGTTTTTCCTTCATAAATACTTCAATCTTTCACCTTTTTCCCCAATTAATAGTATGTGGAAGCGTGAGGACTTTTTGGGCTATAAGAATAAAATTGAAACACCATTAAACATGTTTTTAACATTCCCATCTCTTCAATTCATTTCACGAATAACACTATCAAAATCAACAAGATTCCCCTTAATTTTCACCTTAGACTAAAATGAAATTACATGTTTAAAGATATGCTATTTTGAAGATATTCAGTGTCAATCACATTTCTAGTAGAAACACAGTCCTCATTTAAATGGTCTTTTTCATTTACATGTTTCTGATAGGACTCTTATAAGTGATATCTTTGAAATTGTGGATAAGTCACTCCCTATTAAAATATCCTCTCTTACTTCAATGGAATGTTTTAAAGGATTGGAGATGGCATAATAAAAAGTAGTTAGAATATTTATTGGTGAAATATGTTTATCAAAAACTTATTTTGAGATTATCTTTTGAATTATATCTTATTTATTTATTTATTATATTTTGTCAATTTTGTGACATGTTTTTAGTATTAAACTATTTTTTTTGCCAATGTAATGTATTATTTGATTAATATTAAGATTAAGATATAGTTTCAAATAAATAGTGACATCAAATTTTGATAGTTCATGATGTTATAATCCCAAGGTTTAAATAGAAGATGATAACATGTGCCAAATCTAAGAATTATATGTAAAGGTAAAAGGTGGATGTGACAAGTTAGAAGGGCTTTATGACTAATCATCACTAACATAATATCTTTAACAATACCAATAATTATTTAATGGAGTTCATCCAAGCACATTGTTTCTAAGTGTTATTAAAACACCTCTCAAATTACAAGTAGCTACGCACATTATCGCCTTTAAAATATTAATTACATTAGCCCTTCTATTATGTTATAGTTATATTTATGTTATCCCTTCTAATATATTAATTACATTAGCCCTTTTATTATGTTAGCCAAAAATATTTTAGAGTAGAATTAGGTATTTATTTTAACACAAAAATTTATGTTTAAATATGTGGGATCTACAATATATTAAGCTGTATGATATTGATGCTCTTCAATTATTATGGTTTGATGTTTTCAATATTGTTAATATATAAGTTTTTTCAACAATATTAAGATAATTTGATTATTTTTTCATTTAACATAGACCAAAATATATATGTTGTTTTCTTTTAAACTTTTCAAATATTATTATTAAATAAAAATGATTATAAATGATAGGGGATTTAAAATAAATAAATTTAATGTTTTTAAATATTAAAATCAAATGAACATTGTCATCACATTACTTTAGGTTGATTTAAATCAAGGTATAACTTGATAGGGGATTTAGGACTCATCTGTTACACATCTATACACTATTTCACATTAACTAAAAAATACCTATTCCTCCCAATTTTTAAATCAATCTCTAGGGTTATCCATATCCAAGTTAAAAAAAGTGATTTGAAATATCAAATCCAAATCAATAATTTCATTCACATAGTGAATGAGAGCAATTACATATCCACACAAGGTGGGATAACCATGTGTGGCTTAATTTCTATAATTGGAGTTTTAGATACATATATGAGATTCAATCATCAACATGTGGTGATTAGGTTCAGTTCAACGTATGACATGTTTCCATTTTTTTCAAGTTGCTACCTGTCAAAAACACACCGAGGATCTGAAGGTGAATGACATTGATTTTTAGAGTTACGTGCATCATTACAGTTTGAAATCACAAATATAGAGCTTTAAGATATATTTCAAGGAGTCAATATGTTTAAAGACTTTATTTTTTACACATGTCAGTATCAACAACTACATGTTAGTGTTAACAATTAATATTGACCCAAAGCTAATGAACTTGACCCTACGTAGATAAAAACACAATTATGGATCTGGATGAATCACACACTTGATTATGTTTATTTTTATTTAAATAAGAATACAATTATAGTTATAAAGTGATTCATAATATCTAATTAATTATCCACTTTTTATACATAAAA
>JARHVA010002471.1:2010000-2107500 GCA_037957365.1 Torreya grandis | reverse complement strand
CTATTAGCCAATATAGACCCTCATTAGTTTAGTTTATGAATTATATCAAAATTTTATGTATATTTGTGTGAATGATTTTTTTTTTTTTAGTTTTATTTATTATATGTATGCTTAAACTGGATTCACTTTTTTATATTTTTAAATAATATTATTGCACCTAAATTTATTTAAATTATTTTATTTATATTTTAATTATCTCCCTAATTATAGAACATTTTACTATTTTAATTTTAGTTTATGACTCTTTACATATAAATTTTTAAAGTGTGGGATTTAAAAAAGCATGCCTTTCTTTTGTAAAGAAGAATTGTATTCTATAATTGATTACCTATATCATCATAGGGAGGCCTAAGGGATGGTGATATATATTTCTAATTTACAACTTCCCATATGAATGATAGTTCAATGGTGATGTCACTATTAAAAGAAACATTTGACAATGTAGTCACCTTGAATGGATATGAGGAAGGGATATTAGTCAAACTCAAGGGTGAGCTATCAAATTTAAGGAATTATGCTCATCTCATGGAAGATAAAATGTCTCCAAACATGTTGTGGCATGAAAGATTTGGGAACACTCACTATAAAAAAATTGTGTGTTGTAAATTAATGGTATTTTTGGCATGCCTACATTTCCCATAAAATAAAATTAAAAGTGTGAATCCTAAATGTCTACTAAACATGCAAGATAACCATTTCCAAAGTCAAAATGAAAAGATGACAAAAAATAAAAACTCATTCACTTAGACTTGTGTTTTATTCTAGTCCTCTCAACTGGTGGTGATAAGGTCATAAGGATTAGTTGTATATACTTTATAAATAAAATATGAATCCTTAAATACCTCCCAAAATTTTTGAACCATTATAAAATATGAATCTCAAACATGCATCAAGATAATAAAGACAAACAATGGTGGTGAATACACTTCAAAGAAGTTTGAATCATACCTTGAGAAAAATAGGATCAAACACCATCTTAGAGTTCCTTACACTACATAAAAAATGGATTTGTAAAAAATAAGAACAAAACTTTGATGAATGTGGTTTGTGTTATGTTGTATTCAAAATGGATAAATCTTCACTTTTATGCTGAAGGAGCTAAAACAATAATATACCCCTATAAGAAATTACCACCAACAACTTTCGAATCTAAGAATTTGTATGAGATATGGTGTGGTCATCTCTGTTTATGTTGAAAATGCATCCACTCAATTTATTATGAATCCATCAAGGCATACATACTATATGATGAGAAAGAGATGAACTTTCTTTTTGTAATAGAAGTTGTCTTTTGTGAGACTAAAAATAAAAAATAGAACATTGGTTGATAATTGATTCAACTGGATAAGTATGCAAATTTTGATGTCTATAGATAGAGTGATTTGGCTGTCCCAAATAATTAGTGGTAGACACACAGTTGAGAATCTTTTGATTTTCTATTCTCTCTTATACATGAGATTGAACCTCCTATGAAATGATAGAGTGAAACTTCATAACACAATGGATAGGGACCACCATAATAAAGGGTAAAAAGTGATGGAACTTTAGAAGATGAATTTGAAGAGCATAAAACATAGAAAGAAATGCCTATATGGGCTATTTAAACATTGAAAAATGTGAAACCTGATGAAGTTGGGAAAATAGACACAAGAAATGCACATGGAGGTCTATCAAAATCAAACAAGTTATTTAAATAAATTCAACATATAATTTAAAAACTCACCTTGAATGATTCTCTAGAATAATAAATCAATGTTGCATTTGATTTAGAACCAACATTTTTCAAACCGACAAAGAAGCTCGAATATTGGAGAGAAGTAATGCAATATGAGTATATTGTGTTGGTAAAAATTAGACATTAAAATTAGTTGATCCTCCATATGTTCGTAAACCTATTAGCTGGAAGTGGGTATACCAAAATAAATATAATGCTAATGTCTCACTTCACAATCACAAATTAAGGTTTATCATAAAGGTATATGTTCATAAAGAAATAATTTAATATAATGAAACCATTACACCTATACAAAACTAATCACCATTCATACCATTTTGGATCTAGCATCTCACAATGGATGGAATTTTCACAAAATAAATGTCAATACTACATTCCTAAATGATGACCATAAAGAAACTATGTACATGACACTAGCCAAAAAATTTATAGTAAATGAACAAGAGCACATGATGTGGTAAACTAGAAAAATCATTATATGGTTTGAAACAAACCCCTCAAGCATTTGAGGAAAAACTAGTAGAGCACCTCATGAACATGATTTTCAAATACTTTGAGTTCAAAGACGCACCTATCTTTGTGAAAATGAGAGTTGATGCATTTTTTTTGAAATTCTTGATTTGGGTCACCTTCATTACTACTTGGGTATTGAATCAATTAAAAAACTAAATTTTTTCTTCATCCCTCAATAAAAGTATGTTGGTGATGTTCTAAACAAGTTCAAAATGGTAGATTGTAAGCCTCTCAATTCTCCTGTGGAATAAAATCTCAAATCGACATCTCAAGATTTAATAGATTTGGTTGATGCCACTAAATACATGCAACTTATTGGAAGTCTGATTGGCGTCATCAAAAATTGACCATATATATCATTTGAAATTGGTATCCTCTAAAGATTCATGCAACAATCCAAGGATGGTCATTAGATAACAATAAAAGTGGCCCTTACATATCTCAAATGAACACAAATTTTTTGGCTCAAACACTATAGGGAAGGAGACTTCAAACTAGTTGGGTATTCATATTTTGACTATGCTAGTGATCATGAATATGGAAATTTCACTTCAATTTTTTTGATGAGTTTGAGAATAAAAATTTTTAGTTATATATCCAATAAGCAACCAATGTCGATAATTTATTCAATATAATTAGAATATATAATTGTTTTATAGGCAACTAGAGATATATGGTGGCTCAAAAGGATTTTTTTACTTTTGCAAGAGCAATATGTTTCATCAACACCTCTCATGGTTTCCATCACTTCTAGAAAGAATTTAGTCTTTGAAAACTAAATGAAACCCATTAATACTAAGTGTAATATGATTTGATAGTATGTGAAATATGGCAGTGTCAAGTTTCAATATTGTGCTATAGAAAAAGAATTGGCATATATCTTGACAAAATCACTTGGATGAGATTTTTTTTTCAAATTTTAGAGGAACTCTTGATGTGACAAAGACCCCTGCAGTTTAAGAGGGGGATGTAAAAATGTTATATATAATTCCTTTTTATTTTTTGTCTCTTTCGATAGCTTTTCTCTTACTCAATGAGTTGTTTGTCCATTGTCATAAAAATACAAAAAGTCTTCTTGAGAATGTGAAGTGAACATCTGCTTTGGATTTATAATGTAATTTTTTCTCCACTTTTCTATTGAATCATGAAATATAATTTTATTTCCATTCCTTTATTATTCTTCAAACCTACCATCTAATTATTGAAGTTTTTAGTTTTTAATATTCACAAACTCAAAACATATGTTATTTTTCACTAGTTTTTAAATATTAATATCTAATTTAAAATATGAATAAGATAAATCTAAAATTTATATATTTTTAATATTTAAATTTAAAAAATAATGAAGTATTATATTTATATATATATATATATATACTTCATTATTTTTTAATAAATAAATAAAGAGGAATATGGTAAGGGATGAGATGTGTGTGTGTGTGTGTGTGTGTGTGTGTGTGTGTGTGTGTGTGTGTGTGTGTGTGTGAAGAGAGAGGGGACACAGGGAAAGGCAAAGGGTCGAGGTCGAGGACAGGAATAGAGATGGGGATAAAGGCGAGAGATATTGGGTATGTTATGACTTACATTTATAATATTTTGATGTTGTTTGATAGTTAGAATCATATAAAATCTTATGATTAAAAGAATTATCATTTCACTTTCTTATTTTTTTAATTATATATATATATATATATATATATATATATAAACATGACAAATATGATTAACAAATTGATTATAAAATTGTAAACCCAAAAAATTCATTAAATATTAAAATAAAATCATAGATATCGATATCTATATATTTATACACTTCTTAAACTAATATTAAAGAAAAGAACTAACGTGAAATATGCCGTCAAAAAACACTGCTAGAAACGTAAACATTGTTTTCAAGAGTACAAAATGTATAAAGCATGTCATGTGAACATATAATTAAACAAACCTTTGTTCAAATATATCTTTTGCAAGTAATAATAATGCAATGGATTCATGAAAATGTCAATGTCTGCTAAGGACACAAGAAGAGTGCATCACTACCAATTCTTGCCGCCAGAATTATTATTATTCTTAAAACGAAGAAAGCATGAGATAGAGGGCTTCTCAATTTTATTCTTTTAAATACTAGAGCCAAGTTAAATTTTCTATTGTGTAAGAGTATGTATTTTTTTATTATACATGGCAATGAAAAAAATTGACCAAACATTGAACACCCTAACTTGGAAATGCCAAACATTTTCCTAACATTCAATGTCGACTTTCACAAACTCAAATATAAAAAATTTCTGTATTATAATTATAATTTGTTGACAACTTCTATAAATAAATAAATGGAGAACATTAATGTCACATACAGTCTCTTTAGATAAAATATGATGTCTTTTGTCTAAAAATTAGTAGTCCACAATGAATGATGTTAGGATTAATTACCATTAAAATTGCAATTTTATTATTTTTTAAATAATTTTTGATAAATAAAAATTATATATTTTTATTTTTATTAATTTTTTTATAATTGAAAATTGTATTTTATAAAACAAGATTGTATAATTTTTTATAATGTAAAATTAAAATTATTGTAAAAAAAAATATCACTGATTATAATTTTCATGATTGTATTTTTATATAATTTTAATTGATATATAAATTTAATACATAAATTTTATATCAGATATAATAATTTAATTTAATATAATATATTATGTTAGAGGTGTGTTGATGGATAGAAGATGGGCATATTTTCGTATAAACCAGAATTCATCTAAACCAAAATTATTTCTTATTTTAATTTTTATAACTTTTATCAATCATGTTTTGTTGGACTCTTCACTGTTGATAGCTATTGATATAATTATGCCAAAATTGTTCACACTCCTTCCCCATTGCTTTATTTGTTGTGGGTATTGAATGTTTAATTCATGGAAGGGCATTTTAAAAAAAACACTGTTAAAATCTTATACCACCGCCATGCTCTATCATCTTATCTCCACCGTTTCTGCATCTATATTAAGATTCAACTGTGTTGTCGTTTAAATCTCAACATGGAACAACAGACTTGAGGTCCCAGCTTAAAGAAACAAATCTGCGCATCAGGTTACTACTTTATTCTTTCTTTATAGTAATTTTGGTGCATTTAAATGCCAAATATCTTATTCTATAGGTATTTTGTGTATGGTCGGTATGGTATAGTCGTCATGTTTGTTTTAACGTGTAGGTGGTAATTCATGAAACATGTTCTCATACATATGTTTTGGTTTCACCTTGTCAAAACTGATTTGTTATTTAGGATTTTGAGCATCTAAACGCTTATATGTCTTTGATGTTTACTTTGGATTACTGGATCACATCTTCTGTATGACAATTAAAATTGATTGAAGTGATGATCTTTTCTAATTTTTCATATTTATCTTTGAAGTGCAAGATTTACTATTTACTTGTCGACACTATGGGAATATGATAGGAGGAAGGGCATATGTTTGCAATGACTTTTGTTTTTTACAAACAGAGGTTGCATAAATTTGGGGCTAGGGTTCCGGGTACATGAATATGACTCATTGGCAGATCACTTCGCCCATTTCGTCTAAACCTATATTTATGCAAATCTATTAACTAAACGTATTTCCACTGCAGTTTGATAGTACCACCGCTAAGTGTAGTCATATTTAAAGCGCCTATGGGATTAAAAAAATGTTTAGAAAACATATTCCAATAAAATAGTAAATTCTATTTACACTATCTAAACTGTAAGATTAGAAGAAGTTCGTATACAAATTTTGAGTTGATAAACATGATAGATTTAGAATTCTAGATCTGTTTCATGTTAATCATAAACGTTTTCAATAAGAAAAAGAAAATAAAAACAAGACAGGCGAGATGGGGGAATGATGGGAGATTGTCTAATTATAATGTCATTTCTAGCACAAATCGATGAAGAGGTATTATCTGATGGAGCAGCGTGTATGGAATTGTCAACATTGCAGTGATGAAGCACATGCAAGCTTAGGGATGAACTGTCAAGTGAAGTTATCGCAACCATGGCTGCGCAAATATAATATGAAAACCGATATTAATAGAATATTGTAAACCATGTCATCGAAGAGAAGTGAGCCGAATGCAATGTTGGAGACGAGAATGTTATGGTTCAAGCCAAAATACTCTGCTCAAAATTGTTTTTCTCCAGAAACTATGTAATCCAAACCGTACAGCGTTTACACATGTGACACCATTGGATTGAAGGAAACGACATATAATGTTTTTGTCTCTTTATAAATAAGAATTATAAAATTCTGCTAAAAAATATTTTATTATTATCTTATGCAGAGTAAAGAAGATAAGTTTCACAAAGTCCCAACGATATATTTTTTAAAAAAATATAAAATAAAATTTAAGGAGAGTAATAATTAATATTAATTATATGATATAATCTATATAAATAGTACTTTTAATTTTGTTTATATTTAATATAATAATATAATAAGAATTTAAATATAAAATCGAATGACTTTTTCACTTTTTTTTATGAAAGTAAGATTGAACTCATTTTTTATAAGAGACGGGATTAACTATTTTTAGGTAAAAACTCAACACGTAAGAACAGTGACCAGGTGGCATGTTTAACCTTAAACAACTACTTTTCCTATCAGGGAGTGTGTAAACTATATCTGTTACTTTTCTTTGACTTTTCTGCATTTTATTGGCTCTGGAGTTCCAAAGTAATTGATCGTTTCATGTTTTTTTCCATCTCTATGTAAAAATTCTGACATTTTGTGAATATGTTTTCCATCTTGCAATTGTGTTGCAGATTTAACATTTGACTATAATTTGCAGGGAAATCTAAAAGGTTTCCCGAGAGGAGATTCGATCCATGTTGTAACAGCGTTGTCCATGCCAGGTGCATCTTGTTAATTGGGAATAATATAAAATATGATAATGTATTTATTTCTGTGTTAATATCTTCCACATTGTTTGTTTCTTTATATTTGACTGTAAGACCCAGGTGATTCTCTTCTTCGTTGTACATCCATTCAATTTTTTCTTTTTCACTTTTAAATAAGTGTCCTAAGGTCAAGGGTTCGAAATCTGATCGGGTACAGGGTTTAATGCGTCCGGCTTGATTATTTTGAGATCAATAATCATATGCTCTGACTATTTTATGTTTTTTCACTGACCGTTTGTTCAGCCAGCGGGGGTTTGGTTTGGTGAGAATGGAGAAATCGTTGAAGTGTGCAGGATGCCATGGATGCCGAAATATGGGCTACTCGTGTTACAGCCGCCAAACGCCATCATGTAGAACATTATAACTCAGGTAGCCAGTGAAGCACCCGAACCTGAAACTGCACAATAGATCTCTCCCCAAACCAGCCAACAGTGATAGTCACGTGTTAACATTTCAATGGGTTTAAACATGCACGTGTGGCAGCGTTGGATTGAAAGAAACGGTATATGCCGTTTTTTTAATTTCTTTGTGAGACGAGTCCTAGGGCTTTGCCCCTCTGTAATAAGCCTCCGTCTTAATTAATTGATTAAATTATTTATTTTATTTTATTGGTTATTATGCACTCTTTAGAAAATATGGAGATAAAAAAGTAGTTATTTTTCATTCTGAAGTAAGGTATATACATAGGATATTTGATTGCGTTTAAAAAAATATTATTTATTTACAATACTTAATCATATATTTTAACATATATAAATTTTAAACTTAATAAATAACATAAATTATTAATAATAAAAATTAAAATAATTTAAAATATATAAAAAGTTAATATAATACTTTAAAAAGAAATAAAAAATAATATTGAGAGACTTTTATTATTATAAAATTTATATAAAAAAAATTAATAAGACATCTAATTAAAATAGAAAAGAATTTAAATGTAAATTAGAAATATTCAAAAAATTTAATCATCCAAAAACTAAAGAAAACAGGAAAAAAAAATAAAAAATACAAAACTTTAAATAAATATATTTTTTAATTTATTAACTATATGTAATTTATATATTTTTATTTTAAAAATATTTTAAACCACTCTAACTAAATATTTCCATTATTTTTTGTCTCCTCCATATATTATTAAAATTATCATATTATAGTGACATGTTCAGCATACTATAAATAAAGTTATCATATTATAATTTTATTGATTTTATTTAATTTTTAATTATTGAAAAAATATTATTTTATAATATTTGTTTTTGATTAAAACAAAAGAACCAAAAAAAGGTTTTGAGTTCAATTCAATGTAACCTCTACAATTAAAAATAAAAAGGTCAATCACAGACTAGAAACAATGCATCAATATCGAGTAGACAGTAAAGCAAAAAAGTTAAGTTGTAAACTATACAATAATAGTGCTTGACTTGGGAGGGTTTAACACCTTTAGCCCGAATGCAGCTATGAGAAATATGTTTAGGAAGACCATGCTTCCTCCTTTGGATAATAGTTTAATAGGCATCTAGATCTCCAATCATAGAAGGAGATGAAGGACATGAAAAACTCACCAAATCCTCTAAAGGAGATGGAACTTGTAAAGTAGGCACAACATCATCCCCAACAACACACTACATATCTACAGTATCAATTCTAGACTTAGCATTAACAACTAAGATCCCTGAGGATGTCCTAGTAATAGTAGAGGAGACAGCAAGAGAGGGCCCTGCTATAGTAGGGGAGATCCCAAAAGTAGTCCCAACAATAGTAGCAATAGGGGAGGTTTGAACAACAGTCTCAGGATCGACAATAATAGCAAGTGAGGTCCTTGAAGCAAACCCAATAGCAAAATTGTCATGTAATGGGAGAAGGAAATCCTTCTCATCGTCAAAAGTGGGCTCCGAGGCATCTGAGATTCAGCCATCATCATCCACATCTATCTTAAGGTGTTCCTATAAAGCATCCTTCCACCAAGATGAGGACCGATTTACCTTCAAATGGACGCATTCAGATTTCAAATGACTCATTTTAAATCACCTTTGACAATGATATGGGATACCTTCATAATCCAAGGGCTATCACCAAGAACGATCACCAACTTGTAAAACAACTTCTGTTGAAAGAGGCATAAACAAATCCAAGTCCACTAAGATACAAGCATAAGTGGTTTGAGAGAAATGAGCAGCGGCAGGATCTACCATGATAAAATGACCCACTGAGTTGCCAATGCCTTTATAGCAAGATTCACACCAAAAATAAAGAGTCAGATTTGGTAGATGGATCCAAACTGGCAACCTGTTGAAAGATTATGTGGGAGGTTAAAGGTATAGACCCAAGGCTTTAGTAGAAGAGCATGTTGTCCCCAAAACAAAGATGACCATCAAAAATAGCATTTCGGTCCAATAAGGAATAATAAATAACACCAAAGCATCGTTTGGCACAAGGGTAAATTTTTATTTTCTCTTTTGTAAGGGGATGTCATTGCTCAAGGATCCAAGTATTTAGATCCTAGAATTGTGGCCATAATCCATCAAATCTGCAAATCAAATCCTTCTGAAAAAAATATTTCTCATTTTTTAACACTTCATCCCCTAAAATCACAACAGGAGGGGGTAGTGTTGAAAGTTTCACCTTACCCCTAGTCTTCTTTTGAGGGGATGGAGCTCTAGCATGCACCACATTAGCAAAAGACACAAGAGTAGTAGGAGAAGATGCCAAAATTGTACCAACAATAGTTACCCTAGACCTACGCATCACAATAATAACCCCTAGCTCAAGCGTTGCACCAACAGTAGCATCAAACATCTGATGCAGGAGCATCTACAAAAGTTTCAAATTCTAGTGTAAAAATTCAAATTTTGGTTTTCCCTCCAAATTGTGAGATTTCAAAATTTCACCTTGAAAGTAAAATGTAATTATCAAAAAGTGAAAGTAAAAAGGTAAAAAGTAATGGTTAGGCTGTTGAGTAAATTAGGGGGAAATGGTTGAAACTATTTTCAACCTTAGAATATTGTTAAAACTTAAAAACATCATTTGTTTGCCTTAAGCCCAATTTGGGCATAGAAGTTGGAAGAAAATCCTTAAAAAAAAAAAAACAAAGAAGAATTCATTAAATAGAGAGGATGAGAAAATAAGGAGGATGAGAGGGCTGTAGAAGAGAAGAAGAACAAAGAGGAAAATCCCTCTCATTCAAGGGAAAGAAGATAGAATGTAGAGAAAAGAAGAGAAACAGTGAGGGAGGACCTCATTCAAGAGATGTTAAAGGGAAGAGAAGGAGAAAATAATGTGTGAAGGAGAAAGCAAGATTTTGAAAGCCATGGGATACTGGAACTGAATCTTATATTGAGCTGTAAGTCTTCTATTTGATCTAAGAAGAATGAATGTATTTGTTTCATATATGGTTTCTTTGTGAATTTTGGAGACAGGCCTATATATATATATATGTGTGTATGTGAGTATGTATGATGATTATTCAAAGAACATTGTGAAAGCTACATGTAGACTGGCTATTTTGCATGTTGGGAGTAAGTTAAAACTGGTATTTATGTGAACAAAAGGTCTTAAGAGCTTTGAAAGCTAAAAGAAGCCTAAACAGGCCTAAACAAGATATTCAGGAAATTAAAAATACAGCCCACTGTCTTAAGTAAAATCCATGTGAAAATCTTTGCATAAAGTTCATAATGGTATGGAGAGAAGTCTAAATGCAAGTATAAACCTAAATGAAGAAGAAACAGGCTTTAAAAATCTCTTTTGGTATCTTAAAACTCCACATTTGGAATTCAGGCCTGTAGGTGACAGTGTATAGGAAAAGACAAGAAAGTTGCATGTTTTGCATAGTAAATGGTTTGATCAAGTCATATTTGATAGAGAATATGAATGGGGAGGTCTTTTATATGTTGACATGTTTGTATATCATCTTAGAACCCTGTTGACCATTGTATTTGAAAAGAAACTAAGAACCTTGTTGACTGTTATGAAAATACAGTCAAAGACACTAAAATGTTAAGCATTGGAAGGTACATAGGGTTGATATGACTTGGATGATTATTGAAGAAGGTGTATGGGGTTAAAACAGACCCTATACAAGTGATTAGAGCCCTTGAAACAACCTAGAACACTCCCAGCAAAAATAATTAGCTCGCAGCCTGTGACTGTCATGGGAAAATTCTGAATTAGGTTCAAACCCTTAAAATGAGTTTTAAAGCTTGAAAACTCTTGAAACTTTGTAATTTGAACCTTTATGATTTTATAAAACTGTTGGAAGTGGTTTCAAGGTGCCAAAGTATGGATAAGTACAGAAAAAGTCAATTGCCAAGTGGAGCCTAGGTGCATGTGAAGGGAAGAGCGTAGGCCAATAGAGGAAAAGTGGATTTCTCCAAATAAGTACCCTAATAAATGATTGATTCACTTGTAAAAAGGTAATGGGTATCTGGAATGATGCTTGGTTTTCTTAGAAAGTCTGTACATCACTCTGGACAAGGGGTTTTGCACTAAAGGAGGGCTAATTGGAACAGGGCCTAAAGAAGAAAGTATAATTCCGTACAAAGCAACCTCAAGATATTTTTATGTATGTTATACAAGGGCTTAATGGGTATCCATAAATAGTTTTAATTTCATGATTGAGTTAACTAACAAGGAGTTATGGCCAATAAACAGGGAAAACAGGGCTACAAGGAATGATTGAACTAAATAGGCCTGTTTATGAAGTTAGCTCACAATTTGATGGTTACAGAGCAGTGTAAGATCAGTTTTCATCAACATCATACTAGAAATAGCTGAAAGCCTTGGCTTGAGTGGTGCACCAACAATAGTAGTAGCAACCCCTAGTTCAAGAAATGCACCAATAACATCACCAAACATTACACTAGAAACAATAAAAAACCCTCACTGGAGCAGTGCACCAACATAAGTACTAGACAACACACCAAAAGCCATAGAAGACCATGCAATAACTACAATAGTAGACTTAGGCGACGCACTAGCAACAACCAACCCCTATAAATAAAGCACCTGGGTGGGAAGAGGAGCGGAAGAGGGCATTCAAAAAATTGTTTGATCTTAAATTATCCCTACCATCATGAAGTTATTTTATAATATGTGTTTATAATGTAAAATTATAGTTATTATACACATTTAATATAAGTTTAGTTTTGATAGGTATCCCTTAACACATTTCAGTTGATATATAAAGTAAATTTTGATGATATTGAAAAAATAAAATTAATTAAAATTAGAGAATAGAAATAACTTGTGAGATCCTTCCAATTCTGAATTATGTATATATTTTTTTAGTACCAAGGGTATGTCGTCATTGCAAAAATAATTAATCAATAGTTTTAGCTAATCAACAATCTCTCTCCCATATGCATTTATTTTTATAAGTGTTTTTTCGGTTCGTTTCCAAACCCCTTATTCTACAATAACACATACAACATACAACTAATAGATCGAGACTGTATGACATGGTTTCAAAACCACTTACTAGAGGAAGAAAGATGGGAAATAAAAATTACTCTAACTCAATCAGTATGAGTTTGGAAGCACTACTGTAAACTTCAAAAATCATAAGATTATTTACTTCTTTTTTGTAGTTTTCTTCTTTTGATCCTATGCCGTTTATGTTTCTTATTACCTATCATTTTGTACCGGTTGATGTCCTTGTCACTGATTCCCACAAGCACCCTCTAGTATCTGCCATAACAGAGCTCTTAAATTCTGTTGTATTTCTACTCGAGATAAAAGAAACAACTCGATTTATAAACAAACAATCAAGATGGGATTTACAATATGAAAATGAAATTAACAGCAAATGAAGGTGAGATTCTCCTTTTATTTCCACTTCTCGATTATTTATATAAAAAAATGTATATATTTTAAAGCAGACTTCCTACATTTATTTTGGCGCCCAATTTTTACAAAGCTTTCGACATTTCAAGGCAAACATAAAAGGGGTTTACTGTTTTTCAACATAATCCCCCAATACTCAAATTATCAAAATTTTGCCCTACCTAGGAGTACATTTTTAGGAAAAGGAATTAGGTTTTCAAGCTAGGCAAGAAGCTTGTTTGTTAGATTTTTATTTTTCTACTTTTTAAAAGTCCAATGAGATGAAATACATGAATATAACATGTTTTTCCTTAATAAATACATCAAACTCTTATCGTCTCTCGCCACTTAATAGTATGTTTAAGTGTGAGAGGACTTTGTGGGCTATTGGAATAGAATTGAAACACCATTAGACATAGTTTAAACTTTCCCATCTCTTCAATTCATTTCATGAAAAATGTTATGAAAATAAACAAGATTCCCTTTGTTTTACACCTTAGACTAAAAGGAAAGCACTTGTTTAAAGATATGTTATTTTGAAGATATTTAACATCGATCATATTTCTAGTAGAAACACATGCCTCTTTTAAATGGTATTTTTCATTTACATGTGCCCGATAGGACTCTTATAAGTGATATATTAAAAATCATGGATAAGTCACTCCCTATTAAGATATCTTCCCTTTGTTCAATGGAACTTTGAGAAGGATTGGAGATGGCATAATATCAAGTAGTTAGAATATTTATTGGTGAAATATGTTTATAAAAAACTTATTTCGAGATTGTTGTTTGGAATTTTGGAGTGACCTGCATAGGAGTACATTTTACATGTGATCTTTACCCCTCTTATGATGAAAATACATATTACATGACTAGACTTACCTACTACACTTTTCCTTTAGTATACTTTCACAAATTTGTATTCTATGGATTTTTGGTTAGATCAATTGCATCAAAAACTAATTATTCAATGGATTTCATGACTTACTTCATAATCCATTATCCCTTAATATTGTGGCTTATCTTTTATCAACAGGTTTTCAATCTCCTAATATTATAGTATACAAAGGTAAAGATGATATATAACTATGCTAACTAAGATGATTAATAATATTATCTCTTATAAAATAAATATGTAATGTATAATTTTAGTACATAACATTAATCATTTGACAATAGTATCATTTAGTACTGAAGTTTATAATTGATCGCTACAATATTATCATAGCTAGTGTTACTAATGTCAAGGCCAAAAATTTGCCAAATGGAATATTCAAGCAAATATAGCTTGTATCACATTATGAGTTAACCATCTTTAGAATTTTCTAGTATTTGGAATCCCCATGCCACATAATAATAGACAAAGAAGTCAAGTTGATAAATTTTAACAAGACCAAGCATATACATACTCATACAACTACTTCAATTCTTTTTATCAAAGCAACCAAATTTTTTGCTGGTTCATAGTTGTATACCTCTTTCACTCGACTTTACATAGTTGAAGAATTTTTTTTAAAAAAAGTTAAAAAACCCGTTGATATGTCATTATAGCTAGGGGAGGGTTTGGCATAAAGAACGAACTAAACAAAGAAAATGACTGAGATGCACCGATAAAGGGTATAATCATCTCCATGTAGCTTATGTCTCTACCTAGAATAAGGTGAGAGTACATATGGTGTAGCTTGCTCACATAGAAAGATTCTACAATTTAACCTCCAAGGGAATTTTTGGCACAAGGGAACACAAATATGACTAGGGCACAACCAAACTCATTCACTCTACCCGAGAAGGGTTGTCACACAGGATGAACAAATGCACAAGGTCACATACAAGCTAATAAACAAATATGGGTATATGACTACAACCTTCATTTTAAATAATTTTTAACAATATGAAGCAAATGGAAAATTATAGCAATATGATTCAAAACACAAAATTTAGACACATGTTAAGGATGTAAGATTGTATGCATCTATAGGGTAGATAACACTTATAGTATGCAAATATTGTATTATTTACAGGGTGGGACAAGGTAAGATAGGTTAGATAATTGCAAGAAAGGGTGGTGTACTTGTGGCTTTCAAACACCAAATTATCTTGTATTTTTCATAACAATATTCCTTTACAAATATATATCAAAAAATCATAAGCAAGCTAATGGGAAATACCAAATGATACTTGAAAGACTAGAACATACACTAAAACTAAACTTTCAAATGCTTTTCCTTGTCAAATAAATACACATATGGTGCTCTAACAATCTATTCAACAACATATCCTAAAATAATGTAGAAAGGGTTTGTAATCTAGATCTATGCTCAGAATGATAACTAATAATGAACACAAACCCAAATGTCCAATCAACATAACTTGAAAAACACATTATTACAATTCATCAACAAGATATAACAAAGAATCATAAGCATTTTTATTAACTTGAAAAGAGATATTACATACATCAGTTTTTCAAAATGTTGCCATGGTGACAATCATGGTGAGATTTATACATGTTGGATAAGGGACACATAAACATGCTCTCAAATCTTGCTATGGTTGTACACTTTCACCCACCTTAGCAAGGTAGACAAGATATACATATAGTAGTTGATCTCAATTTTTTTTGTAGAACCTAGACTTAAAGAAAATCAACTACCAAAAACAACCCAAGAATAAAGGACAAACCCTCTCTTTATACATTTTTACCATTCTTTTGCAATCCAGGAATGGGGGTTACAATTTTCAAAAGTGCAAAAATGTTGGAAAATCTAGTTTTCACATTGTGAAATGTTGTGTATTTATCATAATGTAAATAGTACTTACGGTTTAGTAAGTTAGTAATCAATATATTATTTTTGTGACACAATAATATATTAAATTTTTTAGTGAGTTCATTAATGTGTAAATGGTTACTAGTCCTTCCTATTATTTAGGAAGTTGTTTTGTCTATTTTGTTCCCTATATGATAGCCATTGTGTTGTTGAATATTATAATATAGTGTTATTAAGCATTCTCTGTGTATTTGTCTTGTGAATTTTTTTTGAATTTTATGTATATGATTTAAATATCTGTGTCTAGCTCTTTCAATCCACATTAGTGGTATCAGAGTAGATTGCATCCATGATGAGGGTCTAATTGTTGATGTCTTTCTTACATTGAGTATTGAGTTACGTTATGTTTTCAATCTTATTACATAATGCAGTTCAATATTACACGTGACTATGCAAATAAATTGAGTCTATCGTGGCTTTCCAACATTGAGCAAGACCATTATATATCCATTTACCTCCATTTGTGTCCTGTATAATTAGTGTACACAACATGGTGAGCTAAATGGTAGTGATGATGTTAGATTGAAGACAACCGTATGGCCTTCATGTCAACTTTTATCTCTATTAACTACATTTTGAAAAAATTTGCATCAAAAAATCACATATCTACTTTTGGAATGGAACATTTTGTGAATAGTTTAGGATTTTTTTGAGTTCTATGTAACCATTAACTAGTCAAGATTGTCTATAAATATAGTAAGATCTGTGTTGGAGTCTAAGAAAAACTAAAAACTATCTTGCACTTTGAATTGAAGAATTTTGTGTCCATCACTCCTTCCTGAGTGCTTGGTCTTGTGTATGTCATATATATAGAACTGGGAATTCTGGTCATTTCATTCATGTAAGGCCTGACCTCGGCATGTTCTAATAATACTAATTTAGATAAGTAGACTTGGGAAATCTTTGAGCTCGCTAATATATTATAAAAAGAAAAGGACTGATTTTTAAGTATAGGTATATTATAGATAATCTGAGTCTTTATTACATTTTTTAATTTTGTCAATTTGTTTTTCATATATTTTTTGTCCTCAAAACTATTTCTAAATTTTATATTGTGCACATTTAAATAAGATTTTGTTTTAAGTCAAATGTATTTTGTTATAGTTTGATTTATCTCATTTGAGTCAGTGTATTGACATTGTATGTCATCAAAATAAATTTGAAGTCAATGTAATAAGCCAAATGTCTAGTTCGATTAGATTCGTATTTATTTTTTAACAAATCTAATTGAAGTTATTATGTTTTTATCTCATCAGAGTTGTGTGTCTTTTTTTAGTACATCAAAGTAAGTCCTTTTCCAATATATATTTTAATAGGTGAATATTAGGGTTGTATTTAGTTGATTATTAGGAAAAACATTTTATATTATTTGTATTTGGACACATTCTCAGTTTAAACTGACATCTTATGAGAGTGTCATAATATAAAATTTTAGTCATATTGAAAAATTTGAAGGAAAATATTTCCACACCTAGCAAGTACTAACCCAATTTTTTATAATCAATAAATATCTATGGGATATTGTTGAGAGAAAAGTGAAATAATGCAAAGATGCAAATGAAGCAATAATATTAGAGAGGAAAAATTAAAAAGCTATAGAAATAATTGGATTGGGGATATCTGATGCTTATTTGCTTCATATTGATTTGTCTAAATCCTCGAATACAATTTGGCTAACATTAAACAAATAATTTGTTTCACAAGCCAAAAGCGCATCGATTGCATTGAAGCAAATATTATTTGGTCTCAAAATGGAAGAAGGTGATAGCATGGTGTAGCACATCATTAGGTTTCATTCCATCTCAAATAAATTAACTAGAATTAAACTTGATGTACATGATGATGATCATGTAAAAAAGAATTTAGTGAAAAGTATGACACCTAATTATTCTAATATAGTATTTACATTGAGTAAAATCCATCCTACTTTAGAGGATATAATTTCTTCTTTACTTGATGAATAAAAAAGAACTATGATTGTTGAACCAGAGAAAAATGCAATGTATGATACAAATAAGAGAGATAAGACATTTGTTAAAAAAAATTAAATATGGAGTAACTTCAAAAGATACAAAGAAATGGCTCACTTGTTTCTATTGCAAATAAGTTGGTCACATGTACATGAATTGCAAAAAAATATCAGAAGATTTACTTGATGACAAACTACAAGAAAATGCCATGGCCATAGATGAATAAGAAGAGAATAATGAACAAAAAAATACTACTCACATAGAATAACTAAGTGAATAATACTATGTATATTAATTTAATTGTACTAGATGCTAGAGGATATATGAAGGAAAGAAGTCTTTCAAAAATCTCTCATCAGTAACCAATGTTGGGGATGCATCAATGTTTTGGTGATGTGTGGTGTGTTATCTTTCATGTTTTTAGTATGGTGTGTTTTACATTTCTACTATGTGTTGTAAATAAGAACAAAAGTATATACCTATTCACTTGTGTGTGATATTCCCATGTAACCCTTTTGTATATTTACATTGGATAATATAAATCTAAAAACTATTGTATCAATCATGATAAAAGGTTAGTGGTAAACATGTTAAAATTATTTTGTAAGGTTAGTGGTGAACCTGAGAAAACTATTTTGTAAGGTTATTAATGACCCTGAGAAAACCATTTTCAAAGGTTATCAGTGAAACTTGAAAACCAATTGAAGATCAGTCTAAAGGAATAAATGTGTGATGGAACATGTATGTATGAATATCATGTTCACACAAAGGTGGAGCGTGCTACATTTATAAAAAGATATATATTTTACCATGTAAAAACTATTGGGGGGATAGGGAAGCAGGGGCGAGATGTTGGAAAATCTAGTTTTGACATTGTGAAAAGTTGTATATTTATCATAAATTAAAGAGTACTTATGGTTTAGTAAGTTAGTAATTAATATATTATTTCTATGTACTAATAATATATTAAATTTGTTATACCTATGAGTCCATTAATAGGTAAATGGTTATTACTCCTTCCTATTATTTAGAAAGTTATCTATTTTGTTGGATATATAGTAGCCATTGTACTATTGAATATTATAGTATAGTTTTATTAAGTATTCTCTATGTATTTATCATGTGAATGTTTTTTGAATTTTGTGTGCATGATTTAAATATCTATGTCTGGCTCTTTAAATCCACATCAAAATATCCCTCCAAATTTTTCCAATATGTTCCTAACTAGAGTATGCCCTTTACCATGCCTGAAATCTTCATGTATTTGTAAGAAAAATGATTATTGTAGCTAATTCTATAAGGAATGATGGAGATTTACAATAAACCCCTTGATTTCTTGTCTAGAGATGCCTTTTCCATGAGCTAAAAGGTGAAAATTCATGGTGGAAGGTAAAAAAATTGTCCTCATGTGTAACTACCTAGAGTTGCCCTTGGCCACTTGCTTGCATAGCTAGAAAATCCTGGATAACTACCCTTATATTTATGTATGCCATGGAAATATTCATATTTTAATGATGTCATGGGAATATTCTGGATCTATTTTTGTTTGATAAATATTCTTGGAGTGGAACAGCTTGAATTTATAGACCTATAATATTCCTAGGTAGAGAAGCCTGAACAAGTAAAACAATTGAAAATATAAAAATTTGGGTAATTTCCCCTTTTTGTTTTTTTGCAAAAATTTTTACCCCTTTTGTAAATTTTAAATTTTCATAATTGTAATTTGCATTTATAATTCCTCTAGGAAGGTCCCTTTACAAATTGAAGAATTACAAATTACAACAAAGCAATATGTAGTTGTATTTCCCTTTGAAAGGTCACTTTGAAAATTAAAGACTTACAAATTACAACATTATAATTTGTAGTTGTAGTTCCTTTTAGGGAATTTGGATCTCCAACTGTAATTTGTAAAATTGTAAACAGCAATTGGGGTCATTTCCGTAAAAAACACCTTTTAGGAAAATGAGAACTCCAATTGCAATTTTTAATTTTGCAGATATTTAAAATTACAATAGGCTATGGAAGTTCCCCATTGCATTAAGGCCACCTATTGATTGGAATTGATTTGAAGAAATGGGAGATCCAAGAACAATTTGTAATTTTGCACAAGTGAAAAATTAAAAAAATGAATTTCTCCTCTAATTTTCCCTAAAGCTCCTTAAGTTGAATTTTCTCTCACCTAGTTTGACTATTGGGATTGGGAGAGTTGACCATAATTTCCAAGTTGCATTTTGAGAATCTACTTTTTGTAAGTTTATTTTCCTACTAGGATTGACTAGGGAATTTGGGGCCTAATATGAAATTTTTTGGAACTTTGTAATTTTTTATTTTCTGACATAACTCCATTTTCATCATCCTGATCCAGGGAGTACCCTCTAGAAGAGTTTATTACCAAAAGACTCATCCGTTATTCAAATCTATGCCTCAACATAATAATAAGTTTATTGTACTAAAAATTCTTTCTAGTAAACCATAAATATAGAGATATGAGATTTATATCAGAGGTTCTTTTTTGTGCATTTGTAAGCATATATCTTGATTGTGTCATAAACCTCCAATAATGTAGCTCATCTACTCTCTAATGAAATAAATAATAGCTTCTACCACATTAAATCATGGACACACAAAAGATAATGGGTATCATCTCTCACAATTTCTAATATGTCTAGATGGAGTGGTCATAAGCACCAATGAATAGTGTGAGATTCCATGTCAAGAGTAATCTCATCGAGATGCCCATTTCATAGGCATTTGCTTGAAATTAACATCATAACTAAACATGACTTGTTTACCTTATTGTTATGCCATCTTAGCTCATTGAGCATCGAAAGGAACCTACCCCTTAACTTATCACTAACATCTACAAAATCTATCAACATCCCTTGCAGTTCACTGAATGAAAATGTAATAGAGCCTCCTTAGGATACCCATTTATGTGTGTAGCTTGTAATCATGACACTCTAAGAAATCACATTATCTATACCAATAATTAGTGTATGCCCTAAAAAATGTTATATTCCACACTGAATATTCTATTTTCTTAATGCTCAGTGGAAATAATCAGTGGATCCTTTATTATGCATTTGTTTATAGAACCTTCCACATATAGATCCTATATAATGTTTGGCATAACATAAAAGAGGGTGGCATAATAGAGGCTGAGCAATGATAAAAAGGTTTGGTATTTGAATTTGAAATATAACACAAAGCATTTGCATTGTACGTCACCAAATGTGGACTCTCTAGATCCAAAGACTGCCTTTGAGGTGTTAATTATTTTTCCAAATCAACACACATTGTACCTGACTATACATTCAACTTTATTTCTTTTTCACCAACTGACCCTTTTTCCCACGTATTCTCTTCTTTCCCTCATGTGATCCAATGAGGGGAATGCAAATTTTAATTGCAATTTACTAAGTGAAAATTGCACTTCAACCTCCTATCTTCGCCATCCTTATTTTATTATCTTTCCATAAGATACGAGACTTTAGGAGTAAATTGTAATTTAGAATTTACTTTTGGCATGGTTTATTTCCACCATGTCTTTCCTATAGGATTTTCTTGTCTTATTTGCAATTAATTTTATACCCTCAGATCTATGGTGCACCTTTCACTTCCAATTTTTAATGTCATTCTACTTAATGTATCTCTAGGGAAATCCAACATATCAAATACAATTTAAAATGTACCTCTGACCATTTGGATCTCTAGTGGAACTTTATACCCTCAAATTCAATTGCATTTGGATACCCACACCTCTACCAAACATTGACACCCACATAATAATTATCAACTTGTGGTCAATCAGTTGACCTATGCTATGCTTCCATGCATTTTTTTAAACTAAACATTCACATTAGGTTCTTTGACTCTCTACATGAAAATTTGGTTGTTTCAAATGTTGTATTGGCTAATTGATAAAAACCATGTACACATATGAATGCTGATATGTTTAAATAACTCATAAAATGGTGACATTTGGTGTAAATTTGAGCACCAACACTAGCTCTCACCTTGGGATGTACACCTCGTACGAGTGTGTAAAGAACCCTAGAATACAAGACCAAGTGTTGATCCATTGGGCCACGGAGTAGATACCTAAGTAAATTCATTAGAAAACACTCATGGAAGCTCACCAAAATAAGGTAGAGTCAAAAAAATAGATCAGGAGGATTTAGAAATGAGCACATGATAAAAACATAAAATGAAACTATACAAACAATGCCCAAAATAGAGGGGAAACAAATTAATAAATTATCAATACTATACAATATATAATAATGTACATAGGATAGGAACTCAATAAAGGAAGTGTTTTAGATGTCTATCATTAACTGGCAGCTCCAATATTTCACCATATAGGTCTCTTAGCAAGAAATTATGTGACCCAATCTAGTAATCAATTAAATAGGGGCCCATTCACAAAGCATCAAACTTTTTATGATTTCCTTTCTTTTTACACATTCTATCCTAAAGTAGAACTAGATCACCTACTTGGAAATCTATGGGAGTGACCTTCCTATCAAATGGATTCTTCAGTATTTAATTAAACTTGAGGTCTCTTTCATGAACTTGTCTCCAAACTTCATCAAGCTCAATAATCTATTTCACCCTACTTTCAATGTGGTTGAATTTATCATCATCTTCTAGTTTTTACATAAACTAATAGGTTGGTAACTACAAATTTAGAGTTAAAACTGCTTGATCTCCATAAACAATCACAAAATGGCTTTTGCATGTAGCTCTCTTGGGTGTGATCCTATCAGTCCATAGGGAAAACTTCAATTATTCACCCCACTTCTTCTTTTTCAATTTGAAAGTATGCCTAATGATTTTGATAAAGTTTTTGTTACTGGATTCTACTTGCCTATTCCCCTGAGGGTTATATTTGGAATCATATGTTAATTTAATCCCATATTCTTTTCACAATGCCACTAAAGTCCTATCTTTGAAACTGATGGCGTTATGGATAATAACTTTTATGGGCACACCAAACCTACAAATGATGCGATTCAACAAAAAATCCATAACTACCTAGTGTGTTATTTTATTTATAGGGACTACTTCAACCCATTTCATGAAGTTCTTAGTTATAACTAGTATACATCTATGTCCAATACTTGACAAGTCAACAATTTTTGTAATGAAATCCATTCCCCATTGTCTAAATGGGCCTACAATCATCATAGGCTATAAGGGAAAAGAACATGAAGTTTTCTTCTTCCCAGTAAAGCGCTGGCATTTCTCACACTTTTTAAATTTTTGAGAAACATCTTTAAACAACAGTGGCCACCAATAATTTTCTATCATAATTTTATGAGCTATAACCTTAGGTGCCAAATGGCCACCACATAGTTCACTATGAAACTATTTAAATAGGTTATTAGTTTATTCTTCAACCATGCATTTTAAGAGAATTCCATCTAGATTCTTTCATGCTAGTCCATTCTCAGTCGAGAGGTATTGTTGGGAAACAAGCTTAAGATTCCTCTTTTGATTCTTGTCTAAGTTAGTGGGATAATTCATATTTTGCAAGTAGTAAAAAATATCCTTATATCATGGAGACATGTTAAATCAACTTAAGGAAACATAAAAATTGAAAACAATAGTGTTTACCTTAATAAATTGTAAATTAATCTTAGCCATGAACTTGGCTAGACACAACACTCACACTAACTTGGTGGTCTAAATATCTATGTCATACTCTTGCAACTTGTCAACCCACCTGCATATATTGATGTATAATTTAGTCTAAGTCATAATATCCTTCACCATGGTATGCAAGATATAAGAAATAATATTTGAACTCAGAATTTAAGGTCTAAATGCTTTAACAAACTACAAGAGAGTAAAGGCTTATTTCTCCATTATGGTGTACTTCAATTTAGGACCTTGCATAGATTTACTAAATAAATCTATGCACTGTTCGTGATCATCTTCATTATTTTGGAAAAAAACAACAACAATATTATATGATATAAAAGATAATATATGAAATTCTTTAGCAGAATCAGGGGTGGCTAAAATAAGGGCATATTTTAATGAGGGCATATTTTAAATCTCCCTTAATGTCATTGAATGCTTGCATGGACTTCTTCACCCACTTGATGGTCTTGTCTTTCTTTAGCATGGAATTGATATGTAATGTAATCTCTTCAAAATTAGATACAAATCTCTTCACAAAATTATTTTTCTAAAAAAATACTGAATTCTCTTCTTGGACTACATGATAAGAACTTTGTCAATGTCTTCTACCCTCTTGAGGTCAATCATGACAGCATCCTTGGAAACTATATGTCCAAATAACTTGGCCTTTCATATTTTTAATTGACACTTCTTAGGATTAAGAAAAATGTATAACTCCCTACATATAATAAACACTTTCTCTAGATGGTCCAAATGATCTTCTCTAGTCTTGGATTACATAGTATTATCATCCTGATATACATCTATAAACTTATTAATCACCCCTATAAAGGCAACATACATATCTCTCTGGAACATTCCACCAACATTTGTTAAACTAAAAGGCATCCTCATATATACATATGTTCCACAAGGTGTAATTAATGTGGTCTTTAGTATCTCAGATTCCTTCACCACAACCTGGTTATATCTCGAGAAACCATCTAATGTGGACAACATCTCTGATTGAAAATATTACCTACAAAAAATAATTCAATTTTTATTTTTCTTATAACTATTATGTATAATTTTTATACAAATATTTACATGTTTGAAAGTCTTACCTAAAAACCATTTTTACTCTTTTCTTACATAGGCAAGCACCCTATCTACACATTGTATATCATTCTACATAATTTAGTAGCTCTCCATATTCATGTTCCATATCCACCTATGTAAGTTGTCTTGTATCTTGAAGACATGGATGTTGCATAAAATTTTAACATGCATAAAATTAATGATGTATAACAATTTTTTAGTTATTGTGACAAATATAGATATTGCATAAACCATAAATTACTTGATGATTGATAGCATACCTATATATTTTGTTGGTGTGGATGTTCCTAATAATTCTAAGCATGAGTAATAGAATGGAAGTAATTCTCAGCACTTTTCATTCACAATAATTTTTTCAATCAAGGTTATCTATATTCAGTGCTCTATCTAACAATATGAATCCATAGACATGTGGTGAACCTTTATGTTGCCATTCCTATCTAGACTAGTAACCTTTTACTTTCATTCCTTTTTGAAATATATCCTTATCAAAAATTGAATGCCTCAAGTGTATATAATGTGCCACTATATGAGGATAATAAATAATATTATGTCTTTACAAATTTCATGCTTCTTATGGATCTTTCAGTGGGGTTCTTGGCATCAGTACATGTAGATTAGGTCCATACATGTCAGTGGCACTCAATGTGAATAAAATGGTAGGTGATCCAATTTGATTCAACATGTCCATTAATTCATCATTAAATTTTTCCCAATATCACCTTGTACCCCTCAATGAGATTCCAAACTACATCAAATGATATGCTATATGGGACTGGGGTACATTATCCATATGCTCACGTAACTTAGTAAT
Organism: Torreya grandis; assembly: GCA_037957365.1. Taxonomy (NCBI): domain Eukaryota; kingdom Viridiplantae; phylum Streptophyta; class Pinopsida; order Cupressales; family Taxaceae; genus Torreya; species Torreya grandis. The sequence goes on along the minus strand of JARHVA010002471.1, from coordinate 2,082,137 downwards.
AGTGATCGACATCTCTTGAATGTTTTTTTCATGAATACTACACATAAATTTTTTTCATGATGTCTCGTGATCATGTTCATCATGTAATGTCTAATCATGGATGTTGTCCAAACCAATTATCCCTATATCAAAATATAGGTTTAATATATTCATGCAGATGTACTTGTTTCAACTGTGGTTATACCTAATCACATCTTCCATTGGGAAACAATGTTGTAAATGCCATATCAAGTAATCCTAATGTGACATACTCATTTATAGGATATGATCCAATCCCCAAACAATCAATAAATGATATATGATCCACATTAAGGTTATTTACCAATACATGGATTAATTCCATATCCCTTGGTGTATTTGGGCATTTAAAGGCCATTGAAGATATGTGATCAATGATATTTCTCTCATCCATCTCTATCAATGGACCCACAATACAGCTTCATTTATATCAATGTCAAATTACATATGCACATATATTAGTTGATTAAAGATATTTTCATCTGATTCAACTATAATATTGTTGAGTGCATTTTCATCAATATGAACATATCAATAAAATCCATCATGTTTTATTTTATATTTTAGTGCTTTGTATACTTTTTATCTATTGATAGTAAAGTTTTAATTTGTTCCACGTTGGTCCCTTTGTCAAACCATAATCATTGGCAAATATATTATTTGATGTGGAAAGACCTTAGCAATTTCCTTCACTTCTTTAAAAAAACTTATTGTATATCATTTATATTTATATTGGACTCCTGTTGCATGTGTCACTTGCAACTTTTGGTAATTTTTCAAGTTTTGGTCATTTTGGTCTAGGATCCATGTTATTCAATGTTAAAAACTGATGATGACCTTTCTCTTGTTGAAATCTATTGCATATAGGGCCCTTAAAGTTTGAGAAAGATTTATTCCAGTATAACTTTCATGAAAAATATATCACATGCTTGGTGAAAACATGTCATCTAAGCCATGCCATAAAATCATTTAAAATGCTTTCAAATCTCTCCCAACCATTCCATTGGGATCAGTCATCTTTTTCTCTCTTTCAATTTTTTTATCTTGCACTTTTCTCCTTTTAGGTTTCAAATTTTAATCTTCTTCTAAATCATTATTTTCCATTCATCTTCTTCTTGTAGGTTCAGATGTTTTCTCTTGTATATCTTTATTTTTTTAGTGTTTATAACATCAACATCCATTTCAACTTTAAATGAATTATTTGGTATTTGGAGAGCATGATCTATTGATATAGAGTTTGTTTATTTAGAATTGATGTCAACGTTATGAATCAATTGTTGTTAGTCCCTTTGAGATGCTTCAAGATGAATTTCTTATTTATATTGTCTTTCTACCTCAGTTTATTGATCTAAACACATTTGTCTATATAATTTTGTTCTTAATATATATTGTTCATCTTGAGATGTTTATGCTCTAACATATTTCATCTTATCTGTATGTTGCCTCTTTTTTTATTCTAATTATTTAGCTATAAATTGGCCCTTGTGTTCTTGAAATCTTTATCTATCATTATCATTTCAATTTTTTATTTATTCCTCTCTTTGTGCATCTATCATTTCTTGTTATCTTCGTCTATGATTTTTTTTTGATATTCTCTTTATTTTTCTCTTGGGTATTATCTTCATTCTTCTTTGTTTACAAAATTTAATTTTGGTCGAGCCATATGTACACAATATTTAAGTAAATCATATTACACCAAATATAAATAACATATTATATTTGATCATTGTGGGATATCTAAAATATAAATATATCATATTATACAACACTTTAATATATTATTCTTACTAATATAAAAAGTATATTGTGTATGTTATTATAAAATATTTTAAATATATTATTTTGTATTTTATTAATTTTTTTAACATTTGGAAATATATTGTATTATAAAACTTCCTAAAGCTTGGAAGCATATTGTGTATCATATTGTAAAACTTGCTAAAGCTTCTTGAGTAAAGGTGGAGAAAATGAGGTATACTTATTTGTGGCTAACTCAAATATATTATACTTTAGAAATGTTTTGATTGTATACTTTTCTAATACTAGTTACATATACAAACTCATTTACTATAATAAATAATAAAAAGTAAATATATATCATTATTTGATTAAACTATATATATTACGGGAAATTTGTTTCTCATTTCTCAATACTACTCATAGCTAATTTCTTAATAATTTTTATTGTAATAAATTAAATATTTTATATTTAATTTTTTTTCTTATTTTCCAGTACCATTTATACCTAATTTACTAATATTAATGTGGTTTAAAACTCATTAATTATAATAAATAATACTTTATTTTATGATAACTTAAATATATTACATATTTTGCATGTAATAAATAACTTTTCTAACGATACTTAATTTACTAATATTATTGTGAAAAATAAAGTCATTAATTATAATAAAAAAAATGGAAGATAAAAAATTATGTGTCATATAAATCAAATTACAGAAAATGACACTAGGGAAAACAATAACCACCCTTCCACTTTTTTATGCGCTTCAAACTAACACTAATAATTAAAATAAGTTACAATATCTCATTTTATTATGATAATATTTGATGTTGAAATGATTTTATATGTAGGTTACGAGGCTGATAAAGGACATTAAAAAGGCCAAAAAATATGAAGCAGTAAAGGAGGAGCAAGAAAATAACAAAGATTAGGCTACCATTAAGAAAGTAAGAATTGATATGCCTATAATTATTTGTAGCTCATAACTTAAATTTGAGTGTTTTTTGTCATAGTTAAAGTGTCTCACAAATCAACAAAGCTAAAATTTTTTTATCTCCATATCGAATGAGACTCCTTAAGGATCTATTAGAATCTCTAAAAAGATAATGGAATCTATGACAAATTTTATTGTAGATGGGACACTTGAATATAAAATTCTCTTCACTTTCAAGCTCTAGAAAACATAATTGACATATATGCTTATGTTCTAGGAGGTTATGATCAGATTCCATCCATAGCAGGTGAGATAAAATGTGAAACTAAGCTGAAGGGATCCTTAGGCATGAAGGCAACTTTTTCATGTATTCATGAATTTTATTTTGATCTTCATGGAAAGAGGAATTAAATTGAAAATAGTGAAGAAGTTTGAGTTTGAAAGGTTCTTTTAGAGAAAACCATGTAGCTTTCAAATAAGACTTAGTGATTTCTTCTCATATACCCATGTTAACATCATGTTTAGTGAGTTTTGGAACATTGATAGAAAACCGAAAAGGAAGGACTCTTTCAATATCAATATTCAGCTTCTAAAGGAGAGTCCTAACTCTTTCATACCAACATGATTTGCATCCTTTATTGAAAAGTTGCATAAAAAAATGGAGTGACCTATTTTGAAAAGAAAAAGAATATGCCATGCATTAGAGCATATGAAACATAGTGACAACATTTAAAATCAAAGAGATAAAGAGAAGACAAACCCCAAACTCTACAAGAATAATTGAGTGAGGAAGCATTGTTTTAGCTTGAATATTCATTGATATTATGGAAATAAAAACTCCTTCCATATAATTAGAATCATTTTATCTCAAATATGGACCCTAAACATCACAACCATATAATAGTGCGTATGTAATCAATGTATGAAAAAGTTGAATATTTATCTAAATATCTTGAAATTGGAGCTAAAAACATTATATTTCTAGGGTTTTCAATGTTGCATACCCTTTTCATATCCTTGCTTCTTTTTACAGATCAAAACTAAAAGGTGGTCTAGAGAAAACCACACCCAAGTAGATGTAAGAGTATACCACCTCAACCTATCATCCTTTTCACATCAAATTCATTATAGATGCTAATCTATTAGTTGTACTAAATGCCATGATTTTAATCTTTGTAAGATTTACTTCAAGGCCTTTCTCATCACAAAAATTGATTAATGCATCAAGCTAAGTTTAAAGTCCTATAATTGAATAAGAAAACAAAACAATGTCATCTACAAATAATAAAATAGAAATGAAGAACTCAAAGAGGATACAACCATTCATGCTACCAGAGTCTTTGGGGATAAGATCCTCTAATACATCATTATAGCGACCAAAAAGTGTAGGTGAGTGTGGAAAACCTTGCTTCACACCTATGGTACTATGGATGTCATTTGTAGTGCCCATTTTCATATGAATATGCCCAAAAAATTTCTCATATACAATTATGATAATAAAAATTATCATGTTAGAAAGACACAACTCATTAAGCTTCTAGATCGAAATATACATTGGTACTATATCAATTGCTTTATGAAAGTCTACAAAACAACAATATATCTTTTGCTTTTTAGCCTTTACAACCAAAGTGAATATGTGATCATTATTTCATTGATTCATTCTAAATCTTCCTTGACCTTTTTCCCTAATCCATTTTTCTCTACCCATTGTGTGATATAATAATCAAGTATTGTAGTAAAAAGCTTAGTCAATTTATGCCCAATCATGATGGTATGGTAGTTCTCAGGTTTAAGAAAATCTCCAAATTTGAAGATGCGATGTATAATATGTGATGTGTAAGTGGGGGAATAAAATGAGGAATAATAAAATTAAAAATATTGGAAATGTGAACAACAAGAACAAATGGACTATGATGAAAGAATTTAGCTTCTAAATTTTCCACATCTTGGGCTTTAATGGACTTGAGTTTATAAATGGATTTAAGGACTATCTTGTTAATGAAGAAATGACAGTTAGGTGGTCTAGGATTCAAATGGACGGGGAGCTGATTGGGAGCATCATAGAGAGAAGTAGCATATGTAAACCATGTATGTGGGTTGATAATGACACAAATAGATTTTTTGGATAAAAATGATCTCCATAAAGACTTGGGATTGAATCAAATTTTTCATATGGTAGCTCTTCATTTGTTATACAAGTATCACCATTTTTATTTCTAAGAATAATTGTAAAAAGGTTTTGGGTTAGCTTGGCTTTAGATGGAGTTTCAGTAATAATATGTTTAGTTAACTTGTGAACATTTTTACAATCCTCTTCACACCAAGAGTTTTTGGGGCAATGACCATGAGTATGGGGTTGGAAAGTATGATTGGAGTGGGGTAAATCCTTAAAGGAAGAAACTATAATTTCTTGGGATAGTCTAGTATCCCTCTCAACCAGGTCAAAGGTATCATAAATGTCCATGAGGTTGGTTTTTAGGATATTCATGTAGTTCTCATTATATGCATGGTCCAAATGAATAGTAGTATGCTTGTGGGAGAGCCTAGCGGAAGAGGTTGTAATAGGTTTGGAAAGAGGTCTATGAAAAGAGAGAATGACATGATCCGTGAGAGGTGGGGAAGAAGTCTAAATATGGAGATCATATATAATCAAATAAAAAGATTTTTAGGATATAAAATAGGCTACAAGACTAGCTCCACCAGGATGTGGAAAACAAGTAAAGCCTCTAGATTTTGGGAAGTGTTCTATAACATTCAAGATAATAAGATCATGGGACTCACCTAATTTGATTAGTTGTTGTCCACAAGAATTCACTGTATAATCTACAGAATAATGCTGAAGCCCTAATTCATGATGATCAAATTCATAGATCATCATTGGGTCATTGTGAAGATGATGATTAACACACTAAAGGTGGTCAATTTGGCCACTAAATTCACCAAGAAGTACTTCACCAATAGTATAGTATTTTGGTTTTTTCTATTGTAAGTCTATAAAGGGAGATTCACCATCAGGATCTGGGGCATAGTTTGGGTATTGTGGAAGGAAGTAATAGGCAACAATGAATAAATTCTTAAAACAAAGTCTTATTTCAAGTGATATCCATAAAAATATTGAAAACTCGTCAGATGCTTCAAATTGGATAGAGGAATGGAGATGATCTCTATAAAGGCAAGAAACTCCACCAAAGCCTTTTATGCCATGTTAGAGATTTGGTCTATGAACACTAATCCATCAGTATCATGAATATGAGGGTATAGGTTTCTCCTTGGTTTCATGAGTTTCCATGATAAAAATGGCATTTGAGTTAAAAACCACATCTTTAGAAGACCCTAGGGAAAAAAGAGAGAACTACCACAATTCTACAATTTTGATTGAGGTTACATATCATGTTTTTGAGTTTTGGCATTATTTATAAAAAGACCAAGGTTTAATCTACCAATCGGGAAGGGAATCCTTGATCTAAGATCTTCCATTGTGGATCATAGACCATTTCCCTTGCTTTCCGATGTTCAAAACTTTTTCCTTACTTTATTTTACCTCTTCTTATTGTCATTTAGTTAAATTTTAATCTAGATAAATTTTTTCAACGTGACCAAATAGCTTTTTCTTTGATCTAAGAGTCTCCAATCTATCTTGTGTTGTGAGAAAGCGAATAACTAAAGAGTTATCTTGATTTAACCAAGATCTATCCGAGGATATATTTAGAAGTCCTAAATCATTAGTAATGAAATTGCACATTGTTTGAATTGCATTATCTTGTTTGGTTAATCCTTTGACTCTCAGAGTAAGGGCTTTAGCTTACCTTTATCTATCTTCTTCAAAATTTTCTTGAATTATAGATTCAACCAATGGAGGTGGTTTCTTGTTGTTTTTTACAAATCGAACCCATGTTTTTGTATTTATAAAATCCACTTTGGTAGCTAAATACTTTTGTTCTTCTCTATTAACCACCAGTTCAACACAAAGATGAGCAAGATTTTCAAAATTATTGTTTCTAATAGCATTTAAGGTAGAAGAGGATTTAAAATCTACGAAGGACGTTTACAAAATGTTCATATGCTTAGACTATTCGACAATCAATTTATTTTTCCTCATGACAAATGAAGATAATTCCAATACTTGTTGTTTGAGGACCTACAATTGTTCTTCAAGGATTTTTACTCTGTCAATGGAATAGATGGTCATTTTATTTGGAGACTCATTCAAATTAAGCAATCCTTTATCCCTTGTTATTGACTCTTCTGACATTGTAATTTTTTCAGACAATTGGCATGTAAACTTTGTGTTACTATTACTGATGTGATCTTATTCTTGTAACTGTTGATGCATTGTTCCTATTATTTATTTTTGTAAATGATGCTCATGTACATACTCCTGATCCTGTTCTTATATGAGGTTCCAATTTGATAGATTTATTCCAACAAGAAAGTTTGTCAAACAGTTCATAGACACCTATGCTAGAGATACTCTGTCGTGGACCCCAAAAATTGTCTATCAAATACTCTGCTATGGACCCCAACAACTATCTATTAAACCCATATTCATTAGTTCAAAGTGTAAATTGGGGTATTCCCTATCACCCATGTGATCGTGAGCCTTGTTTGTATTGGTCTAGTATTCCTTGTCGCTCTTTGTCATCTCTACTACTTTTGTGCCCTGTGTGGTTTCCTGCATCTATTTCAGAGATCAACACTGTGCATGGCATGAATAAGTTAAAGCTTTAAAAAGACATTAGAAAGGGATTTTTGCATATAAAATAGATTTTATAATATCATAAAATTGTAACCTTAAAATTAACAAATAAAAAAACACATGATAAGAAATAAAAATATCAAATATTAAAAACATACCAATAAAATTTAATTTAAACTAATAATTAATATAAATAAAAAATACTATAAAATTTTATTTCAAAATAATATCATTTTATTAAGAATAAATATATATAAGTTTTTTTTAAAAATTCATATAATATCTCACTTTAATATATATACATACATACATTTCAAAATGAAATAAATTAAAAGTAAGTTAAAAAAACTATGCCTCCTCGAATCTACAACAAACATTTATGCAAATTACTCTACGTGGATAAGTGCCTATGTTGCCCCGTAGTGGTCGGCATGAGAATCATCAAGAAAAATATAATTACTATTATTACTAGAGGATAAGTGAGTGGATAAGTGCCTATGTTAACTAAGTGAGGTTGCGTTCAAATATAAATGGAAAAGGGAGTCTCATAAGTACATATAAGTAAACGAGAAGGAATATAAAGGAAGTATGGATTTTTAACTAAGTCAAATGTTTTTCAAATGCTTACAGCTCACCAGCTTAAGAGAGATGGCATCCGCAAAATCATGGACGCACAAAATGCGGAAATGCAATTGACATAACGAACAAATGTGCATAAGATGGAAAGGCGGTAAACACAGCATAAAGGCACATTAGTATGAAACACTATTAGGAAAAAGGTGGGTGTCATCTTGCACAAGGCAAGGATAATGGGGGATATTCTTTTGCCTTTTTAGTTTACAAGTTGTCGGGACTTTTTATAATATATTTTGATTTCCCTTTTTAGAAGTGTTTCAAACATTGGTTATTGTGGAGTATTTTAATATTATTATTCTATTATTGTAATATGAGATGCCATTTGAAAACTGTAATAAATGTATTAAGGGATTTTTTTATAATATATTTCGATTTTTCTTTGTAAAAATATTTTAAATATTAGATATTATTGGAGCCTTTTAATATTATTATTTTACAATTGTAATATAAAATATCATTGGAAAAGTGTAATAAATATATTAACAACATATTTTGTCTTGACATTTATTTACTTCATTACTTTGTTTAATATGTTAAATATAGTGTAGAATTGTATATTTATTATTATTTAATTATCTTTAATCTATAAATATATAATAATTATTGTTGTGCCAATGAAATGTAGAAGGATTGGTAATGTGGGTTGGTTGTGTCGAACCCTATCCAAGTTTGAATTTTTACTCAATGATTTCAAGTGATCAACTAGTAGTCATTTAAATTGGTTTAACAGTTTTTGGGGACTGAGCGCTTGATTTGGGCCCTATAACTGATTTGTAGCTCTAATAAAAAATGAATATCAATAAAGAAAAATAATGTTTTAATATTTGTATCAAAATACCTAAACACTCAATTGGATATTAGGACTCATCCCACCTTTAAAAGTATTACTAGCTAACAAGTTCATTTGATCCAATGTATATATTATACAACCTATTACTGCATAAAATTATTAATTTTTTTTTATAATTAACATATAATTGTAATTTATCTTTGAACATGATGCATACACATTTACCATGATTAATTCCATGTTGATACTACAATTTTTTTTAACGTTTCTTACATAATCAAGGATGAATATTTAACTTCACACTACGGAAACTAATAATATTATAAATTTATATAATTACAATTGTATGATTAATTCCATCATTGTGACATTATACAATGTAAATAAAATTTTGTAAGTATATTTTTTTAATATGTAACATATCCTCATTTCATCTTCATTATGATCTAAAATACTGATGTAAATAAACCAACATTTTTATTATCTCTATATAGTTGCATTCGCTAACAATAAACTCCTGAATTAATAAAATTCTAGAACCATTCAATTGTGCCTTAATAAGAAACTTGAATGGTTATTCATCCTCTTAAGTGGCATAGCAATAGTTTAATGATCAACAATATCCAACTTAAGAAAATTTATTAATAAAATATTGTTAATAACAATAGAATACCAAATTATTCTCTAATATTTAATTAATTGATTATAATTACAACTTCAAGGTAACCTATATGCTTTCAAATGCAACATGCATAAAATTATTGGATAAAAAATTCATTATCACATCCTTAACTCAAAGGTCTCATCAATAGACAATGCATATCAATTAATTTTTATAACAAAATTCATACTACAAGAAAAAGTATAAGTAAATCCACAACTTACAACAACAACTACAAGAATGTTTCATATACTTTTTAACTCTCACTACAATAAACACGTTTATTTTAAAGTTAAATAACATGGACATTCCGATGAAGCATATACCAATAAATAAGATTTTATTCTCTAAATTAAAATGAAAAACTAATCTCAATCATGCCTTAAAATAAACTTTAACAAGACATGATTTCAAATTCGAAGAAGAATCCAAACACTCAAAGAAAATTTCATAGATAAAAATGGAAAGACCCACCCTTCCAACCCAACGAACCATTCATTAGTGACCCTAGACCATCCCATTCATCAATTGTATGTAGGGTTCAACATTGAAAGCAATGTGTAAGGGTGAACAATAAATAGATATTATGATCTTTTGAAATTTTGTAATAAAATCATAAGAGAATGAAAATTAATCACTGTATGATAAGTGCATAAAAATAAGAGTACTTATGATTATCTTTATTATTATTGTTTAATACGTGAACATATTTATTTGATATCCACAAATTTATAATGATTATATATATTCATCGATTTCAAATTTAGTATGCAAATATATACCATGCAGGTAGATTGATAATGTATGAAATGGTTTGAAAACCATAAAAATATGTAGAGGCAAGAGGGTAGACAACAAAAATTACACTACCTCAATCAATTTAGTCCAATATCTAGAAGATATGGTTTTTCAAGCACTACTGCAAACATAAAAAATGGTATGTTCCTTTCCTTCTTTTCCATTTTATTATTATTATGTTCATTTTTCATTTATGTTCCTTATTACCTGTCATTTTATCTTGGATTCTCACAGTGTTCCTCTATCTTTTACCATCATCGGAGTTTTATAATCTTTTGAACCATAGAATACAATGTAAACATCGTAGAATTTCACAAAGTTGGTAATAGATTTTGGATAGGAAGAGTTGGTTGATGTGGATAGCATTGCCAAAAAAGATAAGAAACCTTGAGGAAGTCACAAAGAGTGATAATTGTGAATCAAAATAAGTACAAGAAAACTACAAAACCTCAAAAAAATTGAAGATCTAGTGTAAGAAATCTATAAAAAGTTTACCTACGTCACAATTTAAAGGCTTTTGAATTAATTAAAATAAAATGTTAAAAAAGTGACATATCAACTATTCATTACCAAATTTAACTTTTTATAATTAAAAAATATCTATAAAATTTTATATAAATTAATAAAATAAAATACATTTATTAAAATAACAAAGAAATAAAAAGGAACAAATACCATCTTTCTATTGAACAATGATTTGTTACCTTTCCAATTAATTTCAAGGAAAAGCATCTTTATACACTTTTTTTTTCCATTCCTAAAAATTTGAGTTGGGAAACGTAAGGTTTGTAGAAAGAGAAGATCAAGTCAGAGATAGAATTGAACCTTAATAGAGTTGAACCTTGATGCAAACTTTAGAGAATGATTTTGTTACGATTACCAAAAGTAGAGAGATGATTAACGCATCAAGGTTTAGAGAATGATTTTGTTACCATTACAAAAAAGCAGAAAGATGATTAACACACCCTTGGTATGGTTTTTTTAATTTATAAAAAGATCTTTCTCTCTTTATTAAATAACATACAAATCTAAAAGGGTGGCAATGCCGTTTAACATGCATCCTTATTTTAATATTTGGATATTGTTTTGGGCCTAAGGCTAACATTTTATTTTATTTATTATTATTATTTATCTAATTTTCTTGCGATCCTTTAAAGATATTTTGGTATACCTTTTTTCCATTCGTTATTATTATGTTCGCATAGTTTATTTTATCTCTTAAAATCATAAGGTTATGTTGTTTAATTGAGATTAGCACATTTGTAATGTAGGTTTTTCTTCTTCTTCTTTTTATAATTAGATTTTTTGAAAAAGACGAGTTAACATTAAAAAAAAACATGTACAATTTTATTTTAAATATAATTTAGTACATGGTGAGTTATTTTAATTTTATTTTTTGACCTTCAGAATTATGAAAATTTATCTTTGTAAGATTTAAAATCATATTAAAATATTAAGATAATTTTTTTATTATTTGATTAATATTTTTTTAAGTTTATACTAAATATCCTTTTATTATATATATGATGTTTTATTTGAATGTTGGAAGTGACCCCTCACTTGTAGCGAGATGTGTGGATTTAAAGTAGTCACCTAAATTTCCTATCATTTTAGAGAGAGCATATCTTATACCTTAGTTTGTTTGTTTTTTTTGTTTTTTTTGGTTGTTGTTTTGGTAATCTTCATAATTAATATTTGATGTTTTTGGTTTTCATAATGGAAATTTAATGGAAGATGAGTCCTCCTTTTGATTTTAACCATATAAACTCATTGGAATTTATATTTAGTTGACTCAAATTATTATAATATTATTAAATGTTAGTAAGTCTTTAAAAAAATTATAAATTATTTGGAAGAATATTATAAATTTAATATACTTATTAAAGAAAATATTATGTAAATGTAAACCCTTTTGACTTTGTAAACATTATCAAGAAGTTTCATTTTGTATGTAAAAAGGAAATTAAATTATTGAATCAATATTTATTAAAAAAAAAAAAAAAGAAAAGAAGAAGATCAACTTTCATTAATTTAGTTCATGAAAAATGGCAGAGAAGAGTAGGGTAGGGATATTTGAACATAACCTTGGGTGTGAACTCACTAGATTAGAGAAAGGAGGCAAAAATGATGAGGATAAAGTGGATGCATCTACAAATCAAAGAGGAAGCTCAAGGAGGTTGTGGCCTACTACGTCCAAATGGAGTGTACAATAGGATTCTAAGGCTGGGAATAATTGGTGGACTTTGTCCTTCAATGCATCATTATAGGTGAGAGAGTATGTTAGATCCAAGCATACCCTTCTCTGATTGGTAGTAGGATCTTGTAAAATTGATGACAAGCTTTGTTCTCTACCAAGAGAAAATGACCTATATTTGTAGTACATAATGGTTGTAAGGGAGGTGGGTACCCTACCATGGACAAAATCTTCGATTGATTCATGATTGATTAAAATGAGGATTATGTCTTCATCATTGCTCACAACATTTGGTTCGAACTTGTCTTGAAGGGTGTAAGTGGTGATGTTGTCACTTATTTGGAAGATTAGGATCTTATTTTTATTAACCAAAGAGGTGATAATTACCACATTGTGAATATCATTGGACGTAGGAGCATATAGAATTGGAGCAATTTTCAACCCTTTCCTTTTGTTTATACATTGTTTTATTATGTTGGGGTGGGTGTTATAAGATCCCTTTATCTAGACTTTTTGGTTAATATGAATGCTATAAAACTCCATATTTTTACCTATTGTGTTTTTATGGATGCTAGAAGAGACCATAAGTTTCACATGAGTAAGATAAGTGTTGTATTTTATAGGGCTATGTCAAGATATTATAGGAGCTAAATCTTAGGTTCAGTAGGACTCTATCTCACTGAGGAAATCATGTGTTTGATTAGAGTGGATGATAGGGGATTCCACCCTTGCCTCATCTAGGTTTTGGGATATTTCACATTCGCCAAAAGGATAGATTTGATTGCTATGGAAAGAGGAAACAAAATCAAATCTTTTAGTATGAGATCAGATGATAGAGTATCACACTCTTGCCTCTCCCAAGCCACAAGGATTTCTCTAGACATTAAATACATTGCTCATGTTTGGATAAAAAATCTTATTTTGTTTTAAGATACAGGTCTATATTGCTGAGATCATACTCAATAGCTTCTTGTTGTGCTTAGTAGCTATTGGGCTTACTGGAGAAAGAAACCCACTTGTTGTGTCTCATATGTGTGGTGTTTGTGTGAAAGATCTAGGATGTAAAAAATCTAATGAAGCCTTACTAATTCTAATAGGCTCTTGCTCTAGTTGTGGACGATGCTTTGTTGAAGGGTGTTTGTCCTTCAAGTTCCATTGCAAATTAATCTCGCTATTTGTTCTAAGTTTGTGGGAACATTCAAACCCTTTTGATGTAATGGTTGTGGGACCATTAAAACCCTCTTGTTATTTTACTGTTCAAGGTTGTGGGATCTTTCAAACCCTCTTGTTGTACTTTTTATGGTTGAGGGAACCTCAAAACCCTCTTTTAATGCCTTTTAAAGTTTGTGGGATCTTCCAAACCTTCTTGTTTGTGGAACCATCATTCAAAATCCTCTCTGTAGGTGTGGGTCTAGTAATCAAAACTCTCCATTGAACTATTCATAGCGCTAACTTTAAAAGCGTTCACTCTATCTAATATAAAAATTTATTTTGTTCATGATTTACCTTAGAATTTAAGTATATGTAAGTAATTAAGTTTATTTGAAATTTCTTTAGTGGATATATACTTAAATCCACTTCCTTTTTCTAATTTTTCAAAATAATTTTATTACACCTAAATCTCATTAAATTACATTAATTAAATTTTAGTTGTCTTCATGATTATAAAACATTTTAATATTTTCATTTTGGTTTATGAAGTTTTACTTATAAATTTTCAAAGGGTGGAATCTAAAAAGTACCTCTTTTATTTGTAAAAAATGAGTTACATTAAAATTTCACTTGAAAAAATACATCCTAATCAATTTATATATATATATATATCTTAAAGGAATTGCATTGTAATTTTTTTTAAGTATATTAAAGGGTGTGGGCCCTTAAAAAAACACCTCTTTCTTTTGTAAAATTGAATTGATTTTTATAATCAATTTAAAATTTTGAAAAGAATAAAAACATTCAAATTTGTGTATATATATATATATATATATATATATATATATATATATATATATATATATATATATATTTTAAAGGAATTTCATTGTAATTTTTTAAAGTATATTAAAGGGTGTGGGCCCCTAAAAAACACTTCTTTCTTTTGTAAAATTGAATTGATTTTTATAATTAATTTAAAAATTTGAAAAGAATAAAAACATTCAAATCAATTTTAATGCAAAATTATTTGTGACTTATAAGTCTAAAATAATTTAATTGATTACCTATATCATAATCATCGGGAGACCTAAGGGATGGTGGTCTATTTTTTTAATTTATGAGTTTATATATGAATGACAGTTTAAAGGTGGGCAATTTTTAGCGATAAGCGTGACTACAGTTCGCATTTAAATTATCCAACACGATAATACTTTGTTCCAATGGTCTATAGTTCAAGTTCAACACGTGGTCTTCTTTACAAATGGGTATGTTTTTTTGGTCCCCAGACTTAGTCCAGGATATCGATTATAATGTAGTGACGATCTGTATAACCATCGTTTGCATTTTTTAAGTGGCTCTAGCTTAATAGATAAACCTGTGGTTTGTTAAATGATTCGATAGATTTGTTAAGTTGGTTGTATAAAATCAAATTCTAAGATCTTAAGGATGCCTTTGATTCCCTTTGAGATTTGTTGGGTCTTTACAAGTCATGTGGTCATGTGGGACTATGTAGCCCTTAAATTCTGCTAAATTGTTTCCCACACCTACATGAAACCAAAATTGTAATTTTATAATGAAAATAGCATTATTTTTTTTATTAAATATAAGTATTGACCTTATAGCCTATTTGGTTCTAAGGTTTTTTAAGAGCACTTAGTGATTGGGATTGATATTAAGTTGCATATCAATAAGGCTTTAGTTTTAATTCATTTTTAGAAAAAATATAGAAATATTGTATTTCATCTAGATATATATTATCTATATATCATTCACATATAGCTATTAACATTCACATATATCTATTAAGCATTAATAACATTTTAAAAGAAATTAAATTTTCATTAAAATATTTGATGAAGTATATAAATTTATGTTTAGATACATATCATTACATATTTGATTGTATGTTATTGGACTTTTTTCAATCATTATAATTTGTAGTTTTTAATATTTTTAATGTCTAGAAGTTTAGAAAATATCAAGAAAGTTTAACTATTTCTTTTTTTAATATAAATTTAAAAACATTTGTTATTTTTCATGAATTTTTAGATATTTCTATCTAATTAGAAAAAATATAAAAATTTTACTTTTCAAGTAATTAGAATGAAAGAGAAATTGTGTATTTTTTAAATGTTAAAAAATATAGTGATCAAATTGTTTTGGGTGGGTCTAGATTTTTATCTAACAAAGCAGTATGCTTTGGACTACTTAAAGTGTAAGTATACAGTGTAAACAATCATCTCTAGTCAATATTTTTTTGTAAAATCTTCTTACTAATGACCACGTATTTTCATTATCATCTTTTATCGATTAAAATAAAACAAAAATAAAATAAAAATAAATCTAAACAAATATATTTTAAATTTTAAATTAATTAATTATACTTAATTATTATTTTATTCATGATTATTTAATAGAAATGATTTTAAATTGTATGTTTGTGTCGTAATTTTATTGAAATCCAATCATCCATATTACACCATGTATTTTTTGTAGTTATAATATTTTTTTGAGATGTTTGGCATAATATAGCCTTTTAATGGTGTTTAATATTATAAGACCATATCAATTTAATTTTTTTTAAACATTATTATAATTGATTTTCATTTTTATTAATAATAATTAATAGTTATTTAATTAAAAATGTTATGATACACTTTAATCTTTATTTATGTTTTATTTTTTAATTCAACGTAGATGTTATATATAATCTTCCATCCTTGTTTTCTTTATTCAACAGTGAAAAACTTGCATCAATAAATGATCTAAAGGGGTTGTTAGAATTATTAATTTCTCCTGGACTTTTTTAATAAATGTTTCAAGGTATTACACATTTGATTGACATAGGTTAGCTACATGAGATATTTATTATGTGTGATTATTTAGTGTGAGGCCTAATCTCACTTAGTGTTGTATAAATAAGCACTTATTATAGTGATTTCATTAATTCAATTCCATTTTGGTTTTCATTTGGTACCAAAGCAAAAAATCTCAAGGAGTTTTTTTGAAGCATTGTAAATTTAGTGGAGATCGAGAGCCAAGTATGTGCGATCCTTGGAAGTGTCTTGTTGTTCTAATTTTTTCCATCCCAAGCTGAAACACTATCAAAATTCTAGACAATTTTACAAAAGGATAAAATTCCAAGTTTTTGGAAGCTTTATATGACTTTATTATATCATGCTATTCAAGATCTGGTATTTGTGGGTTTGATTGTATATGTTCAGATATGGTATTCAAGATTTATTTGTCAAAACTTGCATGTAAATTCATGCAAGAGAGTGTTTGCAATTATTTGTTTTCTTTAGATCTGGAATTTATATTAGATATTGATCAAATTTTATTAATAATATTAAATATTTATATTTCATGCATTGACCCTACAAAAATTCCATTGAAAGACATCCATTAGACATATTTAAATATTCATTCTATTACTTATTGTGTCACCCAAATCCCATCTTTCATTTAGATTTGAGTATTAATTTTATTAGCTATTATCAATCGGTGACCCTACAACATCTTCCATTTTAATTTAGAAATCCTAGTTGATCATCATCATTTTAATTCATATCACTTTCTTGTGTGACTACCTATTTATGTTTAGCGTTAATGACAATTGTTTCTTTCCATCAATTGTAGTGGTTTTTGTCAACATAAATCTTATTGTTATAAAAAAATATAAAGATTGACATCCAACAAAACCATTAAACCTCAGCTAGTCAAATTATGTCTAAACAACAGTAGTCAAATGAATTTCATTTGGTCACCTTATCATTTGAGTTACTGCTTTTAGATCTATGTCACGTAGGAAAACTCTATAGCTCCTCCTTCTGTAACTTTTACTCAATCTCCTCTTGCTGATCCATGGTTCATAAATAACACATATAGATCATTGTTTTTCCTATAGCTAATCTCTTTTGCTTGTCATTTGAGAGAGAGGCATTGATATATTGTGTAGAAAGCTAAAGGAAGGTGTGTGTGCTATCTTTTTTAAAAATTTTCACTAGAAGTGTTGCATTGAAATATGCCTTCAAAAGTAATAATTTCTTTTGTTTAATTTTGTTTTGCTATTAACACTACAATTTTTAGGAGTAGATCTATGTTTTGCGTGTAATATAGTTACTTTAGATAATTTCCAACATCAAAAAATGTTAATTCTCTTCCTTTTATCTCTTTACATAGCTGAATAATTATTCTCTTTTGTTATAAGTTGTATTTTTTACGTAAAGAGGAAGTAAAACTCACCTGCATACATCCCCATGTAATTGGAAGGTCTAACTTTCACTTCCATTTGTGTTTATAAGTCCATGGAAAAATTATAGTTTCAATGAGTGTTTGCACACCTATGCTTATTTTTTTATCTAGCCTAAAATTCCAATTTGTAATGTTTTTAAATTATTTTACCCTATTTTTATAGGAAATCAAAACTCTTATAACTTTTAAATCATAACTTGAATTTCAGTTTCATATTTTTCAAAAGTGCATATTTGTTTATTATTTATCTATTGGTGTCATTATATTTTAAAAATGTAATGTTAAAATTCTAACCTCATTTGCTCCTTGAATCCATTTTTGGTTGAAACTAACGTCTAGTTTTTCCATTGCATTTTTAGACACATTTTCAGTCGAGTCCAATGTCTGTTGTGTGTGATTTTGCATCTTTATGTATGTGTTTTTGCATTTTATTTACATTTGGCAAACACATATTTCCTTTTCACACTTAAGTGTACTTGTATTTCTTTGTCATTCAAAAGTTTCATGATTTCTAGTTTTGGACCATGTTTTATGCTCCCTGATACATATATGCTTCGTGGTGATAATTACGTGGCATGGAAAATAAAAGTATGAACACATATTGAATTTGAATACATTTGGTTAGTAGTAGAAGGCACATGGGTCAGACATGCAAGAGATGTTGTTCAACAATAAAAATTTGACTAGGCTAATAAAAAGGCTAAGTTAATAATCATGTTTAGAGTTTTGGATGAGGTTAAACATCATATTAGTAGTGATAAAACTATAAAATATATTTGGGATAAGCTTAAAATAGTATATGAAGATAAGAATTAAAATAAGATCTTGCATCTTCAGAGCCAATTACACATTCTCAAGCTCAAATAAGATGAAAAAGTAGAAGCATTCCTTAGAACTGTTGAAAATTTATTTTCTTCTCTTGAATATTTGATTGAACCAGTGACAAATGATTCTTTGGTCCTTATCGTCTTTAGGAACTGCCCATCGCATATAGGATCTTTGCAACCACTTTGAATGTCACATCATAGAAACCAACCTTTGAGGTGTTGATAAATTTGTTTCAATAAGAGGAAGCTATAAATAATTTAGAGGAAGTAGATGAGGAGCCTACACTCACATAAAATATAAAGGGAATGAAAATCATGAAAGGTCCAAAGTGATCTCCAAAGTAGAATAAAAAAATAAAACCAACAAGGGAATAATACATGCTATTTTAAAGCATGTAAAATTTGTGAAATATACAGACATAAATTAAAACATTATTGTTACAACACATTTCAAAATAATCCCTCATTAAGTAAGAAGCTATCTTTCAATAATTCACCACAAACATAAAAGAAATAACCAAAAAAAAAAAGTGGAAGTGAAAAAATTTCAAGCCTAAATAACATGGAAATGTTGTTGAAGGCAATGATTATCCAAATAAGGAATATGGTTTAGCTACTCAAACACATGATCCTATCAATCATCCATGTCCAGTTTGGTATGTTGATTCAGCAGAAACTAGATACATGACAATGAGAAAAGAATGGTTTTATAATTTGAAAAAAATAGAATCAAAGGGAAATGTTTCACTTGGAGTTGATACGTCATATATACTACAAGGTAGTGGTGAAATCAAACTTCAACTTGGAAAAAAATTGCAACATTTCAAATGTTCACTATATTCTAGGACTGACAAAAATTATATTGTCTATTAATCATTTACTTGACCACAACCTCATGGTTGAATTCGATCATCAAAATGGTAAAATGTTTTTCCACATAAAAAATAATTCTATGCATTTTAAATTGATTTCCAAGGATTCTAGCATTGGAAAAATGTTTTAGCTTGATTTTGTTCAAAATGATGATAAAAAAATTGTGGTCAAAGATATAGAAGTATGCAATTTATGGCACATAGGATATGGTCATTTGAGTTATGGTTATTTACAATAATTGAGCAAACAACCTATGTTTTATGGTCTTTCAAAACTCAATCAATCTTCTAATATATATACCATTTACTTTGTAAGAAAATAAAGAATAGCTCCCCTTGGAATGATTGAGTATCGATCACTTGTTAAGTTGGACTTGGTGCACACTAATCTTTATAGACATTTTTCTCCTAGTCTCAAAGGGTAAACATAATTTCAACATTTTATTGATTATTAGTCATAGAAAATATGGGTGTATTTATTGAAGACTAAGGATCAATATTTTAAAGCCCTAAAATAATTCAACGCCACAGTTAAAAATGAAATTGGTAGAAAAATCAAAACCCTCTACTCAGATCATGGTACACTAGTAAATAATTTTGAGCATATCTCAATGTGAATGGAATCAATCAGTATTTGATAGCTCATATTCATCTCAGTAGAATGGAGTTACATAATGACGTAACAGAGTCATAGTGGAAATGTTTGATATCATGGTTGAGGATGCAAAATGTCCTAATACATATTGGGAAGAAGCTTATACACTATAGTTTAATTATTGAATAGGTAATCCACCAAAGTTCTTGATGGGATCACACCACATGATGCTTGGATAGGAAATAAACCAAAGGTAACTCACTTTCAAGTGTTTGGTTGCAAGGCATATATGCGTGTTCCTAAGAAGAAAATGAATAAGTTATAAAATAAAACAAAAGAATATACTTTTGTGAGACACAAGTGCATAATCAAAGGCATACAAGCTCATTGATCTAGAAACAAAGAAGGTACTAATCAATACAGATGTAGTGTTTGATAACAATAATGGAATCAATCCACCTTCTATAAAGGCAAATGATATAGGCAACAATATTATATTTTTGTCAAATAGTGATGGTGAAATTGAAAAGGAAGATAGTCAATCAAGACATCCATCACCACCACCTACAGTTTAGCATATGCCGAAGTGGTATAAAAGTACTATACAAGATTCTAACTTGAATGGAATACTAGATACATCCACTTCAAGACTGAACACTCAAATCATGACTTGAGAAAATGTTAATATGGCCCTCATTATTATTTTGAAAAAACATATGATCCCTCTATAGTAACATAAGCCCTATAGTTTAAACCTTACAAAGATGCCATGGACATAAAATATTAGTTATTGATAAAGAATAACACTTGGTAGTTTGTTAATCTTCCACCAGGGAAGAAGCCTATTGGATGTAAATGCATATTTAAGAGTAATTACAAAGTAAATTACATTTTTTTATAAGTACAAGGCAAGGCTTGTTGTAAAAGGGTATGCTCAGAAAGAAGGCATTGGCTATGAGGAGATTTTTGCTCCCACAACTAAGATAAAGACTATCAGAATGGTTTTTGCTATGGCTGCACAATTTGGATGGAAAGTCCATCAAATGTATGTAAAAAGTGATTTTATCAATGGATAACTATAAGAGGAAGTATAAATGAGTCAACTTGAAATATTTATGGTACCTAATTAGTAACAAAATGTGTGTAGGATTATCAAGTCTCTCTATGGGCTAAAATAGGCTCCCTGAGCCTGGTACGTTAAGATTGATGAGCATCTCATACAACATGGATTCAATAGGACTCCATATGATCATATTTCGTTGATAAACATAATAGTTTTCATTCAAAATTAGTTATTGCCCCTTTTCAAGCTCCTTTTATTTATCATTTATATAAAATATAAATGTTTTTATACATAGAATATTTAGAGTAAATTAACATGATTTAATCGACAAATGATGCTTTAGTTCCCATTACATTATAGGGTCATTTATGATTCATGACAATCATTACTTCCTCCACCTCCTTTAAATTCATATTAAATAAATTTCACCATATTCAAAAATGAGTACACGCACAAACACACATCTTTTTCATATAATTCATTTTATTATATAATGTACTATGCATCATAGAGTTATTGATCATACATATGATCTAATGCATGATTATGATGGTTACAATACAACATAGTATTATTTTTCTAGCTTTGATAGAGTTGCATGTGATAATAATAGCTTACAAAAGATGAACATTCCCATGTTTGATATAGGATATCCACATTACCATTCCCTAAATCATTTAAATGGCTAACATCTCATTTAAGTAAAATATTCATTAATATAAAAAATTAAAATACTCAAAAAATAAAAAAATCAAGATCTAAGCATGATAAATTTATATAGTTTAGATTATTATTATTTTTTTATCACATGTTTAGTAGATCAAATGTCATATTTACATAGATGCATTCATTTCAACATATTTATGAGAGATACTGAGGGCATGCATATATTTTGTATGATATATGGATGTGTAGAAGCAAGATATTCTGACACCTAGGATTAATGCCAATTCTAGGGGCACATTATTCCATTATGTTACATTGTTGTAGGTTAAATATTTCTATGACTTTTTCATGTGCATGTTTATTTTTTTTAATTTCATACACATGCATCTAGATTTCTTATATTTTTATAGTGATACATATCATTGGTATGTGACTTTACTATGTTGTAACATTGACATATATTATTATTTTAGACAAATTTTGCTTTTTATATCTTTCATTGTGTATTACATGAAGCCATTGACCTTATTTGTGCAACATTATATCTTCCATTGTATTCATCTATTGGTATTGTGTTTAACGAACTTTTTCCATTATTTTCATCCCTTGGCCTTGAGTGTGACATTTTATTGACCATTATATGTGTTCTTTGGAATTGTGTCAGAAATTTTATTGTCTCTTTTAATGTGAAACTATGCATTATGTGTGATATTTTATTGATTCATTATGTGTGATATTTTATTGATTCATTATGTGTGCAATAGGAACCTTTATAATGACATCCCTTTGTGTCCTTTTCATAAATTTATTTAAGATATGTATACTAGTAGCATTCATTCATATTATATTTTTCACTAACATTTAATATTAATTTTTTTATTTTTCATTTTTTATGTATAATATATAACATAGTACATGGCATGTTTATTGTGCCATAATGTCTCTTTAAAAAAATATTTTAGTTATAAGTCTCCCATATGGTCTTGTTGATATTTTATGTGTTTACAAGCCACATCAGCACTTGATGTTAAGTTTCATAACTCTTCTCTACTTTTGTTTCATACTTCTCAATGTGTTTGACTCAAACATGTTCATTAAAAATTGGTTTCTTATCTATGTTTGATGTCCAAAGTTGTGGTATGTAGATATTATGTGCATTTACACTATCATCATTATTGTCAGCTCAAAAAATTTATGTCCAGTCTTTGAGTCTTAATATAATTTTGATCCCTTAAGATTTGATGGCCATAGTACATCATACGTATAAAAAATAATAACTCTATGGCTAGTTCTTACACAAATTCTATTAAATTTGTATATATCTATTTCAACAATTGAGAATATTACCTACAATTTTTTTCCCTCTTTTCTTACCTACCTCCAAAAGAATGTCTCACTTGTAGGATTGGGTTGACATGGGGTATTAACATTTAATCAAAATTGTGTTAAATTTTCAAATTCTAGTTCTTATTGTTGATGATACATATAGTTTGATGTTGAATATCAATGATATTCTTTCTACTTTCAACATCTATTACATATATGGCCCTAAGGTGGTTAAGAAAAAAAAACTCCATTAATAAATTTAAAGACAACTATAAAACATACTTGGTGAAGCAAGATTATCTAAATAATGCTTACAAGTCATTTATAAAGTATTTATATCTTTCCCAGCCGTTCCATTGCGATTAGTTATATTTTGTTCTCTTTAGATTTATGAATCTTACATTCATCTTCTACTTATAGGTTACAATGTTGAATCTTATTATGCATTATTAATTTTTATTCATATTTAGCTTTGAGGTGGTGATATTGACTCCTTTTATATATCATTATTTTTCATATATTTTTAAATGCTGTCATCCACCATACCTTGAGTTACATGATATGGTATTTTAAGCACATGATCTATCAATATTGAATTTGTTTCTTCAAAATTAATGTCAACATCATCAATCATTTGATCATACTTCCTTTTGTTATGCTTCAATAATATATAAATGCATCTATATTTGTATTTTTTCTCTCAATACATATTTCTCATCTTGAGATGTTTGGGTGAAAATTGATTTCATCTTATTTGTATGTTTTCTCTTTACATAACATGAAAACAATATGTGAACAAAGTATTATTGACTATTCTTAGTACTTATTATTCATCTTGAGATGTATTTTCATGAATTTTTGTTTATATATTATTGATCACAATTGCATATTCATTTAGATAACATAATACACAATACAATAATAAACTACAATCAATAGTAGTATAAATTTATGAAATATATAATAATTATTACAATTACAAATTATATCTTAATATTATAATTATAAGTAATACTAAATAAATGATAAATATTAATTCAAAATTAAAAATAACTTTAATATATATTATAATTGAAAAATTATAATTATATTAGCTAAAAACCTCTCCTTGATAAATGTTTTAAAAAATAAGTGTCTTGTCAAACATACAAGTTTACTAGTTCATTTTGGACTTACGTTTATAAGTTGTATGTCTAATTCATCCAAATTCTAATAATAACACCCTTTATAAATCTAAGTTGAAATTATAATAAAAAATATATAATTTTTTGAGGAATAAAAATATAAATAAAATAATAAAATTATAAGTGTCATGTTAAACATTTAGCTTTACTCTTTTGTTGTGCATTTAAATTTATAAGTTAATTTACGAAAGTCCTCCAAATTATAATAATAATAAGATAAATAATTATAAGTAAAATATAGAATTAAATAATAGTCATTTTTTGGTGGTTAACAATTAGAATAAATCAAAAAATTGTAAGCTCTTTGTTAAACATAAAAGTTTAGTATTTTTTTAAAATTTTATTTACATTTATAAGTTAATTCACTTGAGTCATTGAAATTAAAATAATAACTCCATAAATAGTTGAAATTTGAAATGAAAATTAAAAAGAATATTTTTAGGGGTTAACAATTAGAAATTTTAAAAATAATTTTGAATGTTGAGTATGGTGTGTTGTCATTACTCTATATACTAGAAGTTACCTTAAAGGTGCAAGTTACATAGGAAAGGATGTAATTTTAATTTTTAAAACATGATTTTATAAAGTTAAAGAGTGTATATAGACAATCGTAACTCACTCAAAACCCATGATTGATGATCAAATCCCACCTTTTTTCCACAAGTTTTAAGCAAAATTAATTTAGTATTTTCCAGTGGATGTGAGAGTGCAGAATGAGTTTTCTTATTTCTTCATGTGATGTGGAAATGAGTTGGGTGAGGAGGGGACCTTTTATTTCATGGTGAGATGGAATGTAATGGTGAGGGGAAATGATAGGGTATTTCAAGTGATATCTGATATGACAATGCCCATATTATACACAAAACCCAAATTTAAAGTAGATAGTGGATTTACATAATTTTCACCCATTCAAACATCACTTGTAGATTTATATGTGGTGACCTATATGATTTCACTATGGCAAAGTTCTACATCTTATGTGTGGCTCCAATCAAAATTGTAATGTCATGACATGGGAATAAAACATTAGGGTTATAGAATAAAAAATTATATATAATAATTATAAATATAATAGATTATAGTATAATATAATATATCATAGCATGTTCACATGAAAATCAAATAAATTATGAGAAATGTGATGTGACTAAATTGATCCAGATCAATAGGAGTTCCAAGTGCAAGCTTAGGGAGGTGATCAAAGATGGCTAGTGATGGAGGGAAGAAGGTAAGTGGATGGATAGTGGTCATGAGGATTAGGAAGAAGCACGAACATAGGTAA
Organism: Torreya grandis; assembly: GCA_037957365.1. Taxonomy (NCBI): domain Eukaryota; kingdom Viridiplantae; phylum Streptophyta; class Pinopsida; order Cupressales; family Taxaceae; genus Torreya; species Torreya grandis. The sequence continues at coordinate 2,056,439 of JARHVA010002471.1, read as the reverse complement.
ATAATAAATATAGGGTTGTATCTAGAGTGAACTACATCCCATTGGGCAAGATCAAACCTTTTCTCCCTACAACTCAAGCCATTATGGATACCCACCTAGAATTTCCTTAAAAATAAATAATGGAGTAGGTCTTGTAAGTGATCCCTCCATCACCTCCTTTTGAGATTTTTCTCTTTAACAGTGTTGGTTTTTAGGAATACCCAACTTTATTTAAGGCCAAGGGATTTACCAAAAACTACTTTAGGAAATGGCTGACAATGCACACTATGGAATCTTAGGATGATATAACTTGGGGTATAGATATCTCCCTTAGTTTAATCCTAAAAGGGTTATTCATGATTAATTTCTCACGTGATGGAAGGAAACATGAAATTTTAGATGTTGGGACCTATATGTTCGAGGATTTTCATCTTTTGATGCAAGAGTGGTTCCACAATTTTTAATTACTTATGTTAAAATGAGGTTATTTCCCTATATGGATAAACTTGTATGGCCTCCCAATGGAAAATTAGAATGATTATTGTATGAAACGCTAGGGTCAAATAATATATATTTTATATGTATTGACCTGATCACTGGTGAATTTGTTCTTTCTTCATATGCTTGCATTTGTATTTTTGGATCTAAAGTAAAATATCTCAAAAAATAGTTTTATCCAATATTTAGAAGGTATTATTACTAATAAATGGATGTTTATTAAATTTAATTCATATGATTTGAGTGAATGAATGTTGGGCATATTCGTATTCAATTTTATCTGAAAGGGGTTACTCAAAAATTTGTGTAAGATTGGAAATCTAAATTGAGCCATTAGTTTGAGTATTTATTATGGTGTAACAATGAAATATCTTTCCCTCAAAGGTCCTATTGTCCTCCTCTCCCCCCCAAGATCCAAACTATGAAGTAATTTTTATTTTAAGAAAAAAATTGAAGATTGGTCAAGCCTTGTCTCAAGTAGATATGTTAAAAGATATCAAATTAATTTCCAATAAGGCTCAAAAATAGATATTTTTAATTTGAGCCAACCCCTAGGGATGCCACATAGTATGAATCATTTGAATATGTCATCTAATTCCATGTTAAGGATTCTAGTTGGATGGGATAGTCGTATTTCTCCCCCACTCTAAGGGGTTTAACTGATGATGAAGAACTAAAATATGCATAGGTCCTCTCTCACTCTCAAAAGGACATTCTTATTTCCCATACAAATTTTGGTTCTCATAGTCAAAGGGGTCATAATAGTTAACAATAACATCATAAATGGTGAAGTATCCACTAGTGATAAATCCACTATTAACTAATTTATTATTTATCATAAGAAGGGGGTGTAATTCCCCTCTACTTATCCATGAATCATTTCTCTTAGAATGCTAGGGGATTGAATTCTAGTAACAAAAGGTGCCTAATACAACATCAGTTATAGAAGCCAAGGCTGGACATTATTTTTCCAAGAAAAAAATTAAAAAGAATAGGAAGTGGTCTTGATGATCAAAGATTATAATAGTTGGAATGGATTTTAATGGGGCTTTGGATAGTCTGACCAGCCTCTTGTCCCATTTTGGGGTGTAGGTGGAAAACTATGCCCTCGGGAAACAATTATAGTGGTGAAAAGTCTCATAATTTTCTTCAGATATTGCATTCTACATGTTTAATGTGTATGGGAAAAATTTAGGTTTCATAAAAGATGAATGTTGAAAGAAAATATATGCTCAATAGAATTCTATCCCTAGTTATAAATGTATAATATGTGGGGACTTCAATGCCATACCTTTTGGATATGAAAAAATAGGTGGAATTATTTAGAGTACTCAGTCTCAAAATTAATTTTCTAGTTTTATCTTAGTTATAGGGATGGTGGACATGATACAAAAAATTTGCCCATTCCCTTCTGCTTACTGATGATAAGGTTTTTGAAATATTGTTGAAAGGTTGGATATATTTCTAATCTATCGATTTTTTGACATTGATTCGATAATGTAAAATAATATCCTCCCTATACCTATATATTATCATGCCCGAATCAAGTTGAGCATTTATAAATATGGTTCCCATATGTAATTCTCATTCAAATTTGAGTTAATGTGGCTATAGGATACCTCACTTCATGACTTGATCAAGGACAAAGGGAATAAGTTACCCCATGTTTTCAATTACAAGATGTTCAAAATGACTAAAAACATTATTTATTATTAAATTACTCCTTCAAAATTACAATCAATCATGATTCAAAAACATTTTCAAGGAATTGGGAAGAGTTGAAAGTAAATTATGGGATGTAAATTAGATTGTGTTTGCCTCCACCATGGACGTTGATATTTACCACAAAGATAAATCCATTTTAGTTGAGTTGTTTGAGCTTCATATCAATGAAGATGTCTACTAGAAAGAGATGTCAAGAGATCAATGGCTCAAGGAGGAAGACAAAAACACTATTTTTTTCACAATTCCACACAAAGAAAAGAGAATGACTAATCAAATTTACATCATCAAGAGCAGAGAGGGGTGTCTAATTGAGATCATTTATGATATAAAAAAAGAGGTAGTTGAATGCTTCTAAGAGATGCATTATATTAGCAAGGATTTGAAATTTATCGCTAAGTGGCACAATCTAAATTACATGCCTAGAATTGTGAGTACACAGTAGAATGATAAGCTAGAGGTTGATTTTCTCTAAAAAAAATTAGGATTATGATATTATCCATGGCCAAAGACAAGTATCATAGGCCAAGTCATTTTCTAGTGGCCGTTTTTTTAGCTTTTCGGACGCTATTAGGGATAAGGCAGTTATTATGGTATACTAATCTCAATTTAAACAAAAATGTACCCTATTTATCATGTACACATTTATCACTCTAGTGCCAAATGGAGAGTCCCACTCTTCTTTTTGAGATTTTATGCATATTTTCCTTTGTAATATGGTCCATAAGATAATTTCCAAAGATATTTATTTCCATCGTAAACCCATTTTGGTTAATCTCATTTCAAGTGAACAAGGGTGGTTTGTCCCTTGAAAATTTGTTCAAGATGGAATTATTATCAATCATGAGATTGTGCACTCTTTTCTTATTAAATATAAGAAATATATGATTTTGAAACTAGATATTAGTGAATCCTACAATAGGGTGAATTGGTAGTTCCTAATCAAAGTGGTTAGTTAGTGGTTCCAGACATCTTAACCTATATTTCATGCATGTAGTTATATGTTATGTTTAATGGTGAACCAATTTGGTTCTTTGAAGCTACTAGGGTTTTGACGCAAGGGGATTCCATCTCCCTTTTCCTCTTCATCCACATGGATAAATCTTTGGGTGGGTCAATCTCTATATGTTTTTATCAAGGAAAGCTATATTGGACCCTAGTTATAATATGCATGGATAGGATCATCTATCAAATAAGTTTGTTGATGATACTATCCTTTTGGGTTATGATACTACTAATGAGGCTTATACTTATAAATAATTTATTTCTAAACTATGAGGTTATCTTGTGGAAACTAATTAGTGAAAATAAATGTAATATTTGTTTCTCAAATGTGGAAATATAGATGCAAATCCACATCATTAATACCTTAAAATTTAGGATTGGGTATCTTCCATCAGATTATTTTGGCGTTCCATTATTTGGGGGAGTAGGCATTAATGGTCAATGGGACAAGCTAATAATGTCTCTGGATACTAGGGGATGGAATCTTAAAAACATGTTGGTAAAAAAAAATGAATAGGAAGTAGGAAGAGAATAATTTTAAGAAACATGCACAAAAGCAAATTATTACCTTAGTATAAATATTGAAGTTTTTTTTCAATAGGTGTTATATGTAGGGACTAATTTTGATGTTTGTATGAATATATTTAGGCATTTTAGTTGTAAAATACAATCACAATGCTTTGTAGATTGTACCATTTATAAAGTGAAATTTTGTACATATTATCAAAAAATCTAAAAGATTATAATAAATATATAAATTATTTTTTAATATTATAAGTAATGTTCAATAAATAATAATCATCAAAAATATTTATGAAAGGTTTAAACTAAAATTTTGTTTTGATTGCATCATCATATTATTATTATTATTATTATTATTATTATTATTATTATTATTATTATTATTGATGACGACCCTAAACAGAATCCAAAAAATTATATTAGTTTTCATTAGATTTTAAATATTAATCTTAATACATAACTTAAAATTGAATAACATAATTTTAAAACTCTACATTGTAATGTATAAATTGTTGTTTTGCTTTTGGAATGTTAGATGATTCTCGCCATCTATAAATCAAAATATTATTTCCTTATGCAATCAATCCATTTCAATGCACAACTTGTTTATATGACCCATATTTAAATATTCCAAGAGGAAGAGACTCCATATATTAAACATTTTAACATGTAAACATAAATTATAATACAATTTCCTCCAACAATAAATTTTTCTCAATTTAAAACCCACAAATATAGCTTGTATTTAAATGTTAGGAAGAGAGTGAAATTATATTTTAAATATTTTAACGTATAAACATTTGTTTTCCTTTGAAAGTGTTAGATGATTCCCACCATCCATAGATCATAATACAATTGACTCAAGCAATCAATCTCTCTCAATGCATAACCTGTATTCTACGTTTTGTAGGACATATATGTTGCTTTGCTGCATATGAAAAATGGCATAACATTAATAAAACTTTTGATAAATAATTTTTTTTATTATTATTTGAAAAAAGTTAACAAAGAGATCGTTATGTATTAATTCTTTGCAAATATAATGATACGATAAATAAACAATCATAGAATAATTACCTCTTCAAAATAATAAATAAAATAAAAATAAAAATGAATAAATACAAACGAAGAGAACAGAATTGATCTCCAAAACTCCCACTGCATAATAATGTATTTCATTCTACATACCACCAGTTTTCAAATTTATGTATGGAAAATATAATTATATTAATCAAGAGCGTGAATAGGATAAAATAAAAATAAAGTATTAAAAAATAATAGTATCTTATCTATATATTATAGTAAAATATCTAGAGAAAATCCATATTAGTAAAAATAATAAGTATTTTTCACTACATATTATAGAAAAGCATTCAGAAAATGGATTTCTAATTTAAGTATAGAAAATATGGTTATTAATCATAACAATGGATAGGATGAAATAAATATAAATTATAAAAAAAATGATAATAATATTTACTAAAGTTAACTAGTTGTTTATAAAATTGGAAAAAATAATTTTTTTTGAAAATAAATAATAAGAAGTAGGAAGGAATATATATATATATATATATATATATCTCAATAAGTGTTATATATAAATATTGAATTTGATGATTGTATAATTATTTTTAAACGTTTTATTTTTAAAATATAATTATCATGTTTGGTAGGCTATGTCATATATAAAGTAAATTTTTAGAGAAAATTCTAAATAATTATGATAAATTTATAAATTATTTTGAATATTTTAAATAATGTTGAATAAATTATCTCATACATAATTGCATGCTATTAGAGTTTCTCTAATGTAATAATATTGTATATAATTTATAATTGTCTTTTATTTTTTAAAATAGCTTTTGTCTTAAAATTGTTTGTTCATCCCTGTAGAAATCAAAAAGATTTTGTTGAAAATATGAAATGAACAACTATTTTAATCTTTTAATATAATGTTTGCTCGAACCTCTTCTCAATTAAATAGTGAAATATAATGTCATTACCATTCTTTCAATATATATATTTTTTGTCTTATCATTGATATCAGCACCTAAAAAAGTAAGTTTTTTTTTTCTTCTCCATATGTATAGTCGTATGGCCTTGGATTTACTTATTGGTTATCAAAACTATTTTATATGGGTGTGCAGTGGTAGTAGTTCAGTTAGTCTTTGGCAAAGATAGAATATCATTTCTGAGAAGCTGAAAAGAGGATGTTAGACAATGCAAAAAAGCATTTTTAGGAGGACATTTGGGATATTTTGTTGTTTATTAGTTTTATCACGTATTACATTGTTCCCTGTCTTTGACATTATTCAATGTACCAATCAAAAGAGGGATGTCATGCTATAAATTAAATACGGATTTACAAATTAAAGTCCAAAACTTAATTTTATGGCACTTTTATCCAAATTTGTGGTCGCTTTGATGTTCTGATAGGCCCGTAGAAATTTAGACATGTACATCTACTTCAAAAGAGGTGGACATGCAATGTGGAAATCTCATCTGTTGTTTCACATGTTGGACCGACATTTTTTCTTGAACTTGGCCAACAAGGTAGCCTCTAAACCTGGACATGGCATTTATTTTGAACATCATTTTTTATGGTAAGGAGGGACACCGTACATATCTTTTTCCAATATTGGAAAAAATTTCATATAAGACAAAATTGGATTGGAGGAGAAGTAAAAAAATATATGTTTTTTTAATTTAAAAATTTAATTTCATTTAAATTTAAATTTACAAATTTTAAAAATCTTTCATTTCAATTGGAAAGTATTTAAATTCGAGAATTTGTTTTATTGAAATCGTTTTGAAGAAGTTACTCTTAACAAATTTTGTAAACAACAACAAAATTTTACAAATTTAAGGAGAAATAAGAAGAACTATTCTTTTACCCATTCATCATTATAAAAAATCATAAATCTATAAATGAATTAAAAAACTAAGTCTATTGATGTATGAGGTTTTATTACTAATCCACTATTAATAATAGGGTGAATATTTTTCATGTGCCATTTGGGTATCACATACCACTATATTCTTATGTACCTTAAGGCCTGTTTCACTTATTATTGAGTATATAGTAAAAACTAACTTCTTCCACTTATAGATGGGTATATAAAACAAGTAGGTATATCGAGCGGTTTGGTGTACTAGTCTTGTGGTATATAGAAAAAGGGACCATTTTGGAGTGATAATGAAATAAATGGTGTTAACAAAAACTAAAAACTAAAAACCATGCATTCGATCAAATATATTGTTAGGAAAACATTGATTGACAAAGGCAAGTGGTTAGAATGGTCTAAGAAAGTAGAGAACACACTCATATTCAATGATCTATAGTTCAATATTTGTGATATGGATACACAACTAGTTGAGCCAACAGGGATGCAAAAGATATTCAAGCCTAAAACATAAAACTAGAAAGATTTGGCCTTGATGAGGGTCTAAGTCATCTAACATGTGTTTCATCATAATTAAGGGTGTAATACTCTATAAGAATAATTTCATAAACTTAACGATATATATGATTTTCACTTAGAATTTGAATTCATTCAATTGTAGTTGAACTTATTCAACCTTGAGTTTAAATATGGTAATGTGATGAGATTGGATTCATAGATACATGCCATCAAGCATGATGTAGAAGCAATGTGTGTCAAAATAGACATCTATATGGTTGCATTCACAAAATTACTTCTTATCAACTATTCAACCTATCTAGAGTCTTTATAGGAAAGTAATTAGTTGAAAACTCCCACATTTGATCAATCAATTGAAGGATGACATAAACGAAAGAAAAGTTTGGAAGAAACACCAAGTCCAAAATAGGAGAAAATGTCTACTATGTAAAAAATTCTTATGTAATATGGAACAAAAAATCATCATCTTAAAATGAAGGCAATAATAAGTACAAGAATAAGTACGCGCAAAAAGGTGGTGAAAATAAAAATCAAATTGGTTAGGAAAAAATGATTAAAAAACCTCTATTTCAACCGTGTGATAGAAAATAAATCTATGAGATGCATGAATTCATAACTCTATGGGATAAAATTGAATCATACCATAACAAGAAAGAGGAAAAATCAAAGAAAATAAAAAGTTAAACTCTGACCAATTCACCAATGATTGTGTGTTTTTACAATACAAATGATGAAGCAAACAATGTCTCAATAAATTATTCATGGTTTGATGCTTGGGTTTTTTATATTGGTGTCACTCTACATATGAATTTATTAAAAGACATCTTTTAGGAGTTTAATTTAGTGAGTTATGGTGCCATATAACTCACATATATATCAGGTTTGCAACCACATAAAAGAGGTATAATATGACTCAAGTTTATAGGGCTTCCATATTTCAAGATTCCAAATGTTATGTACCTTCCTCAATTGAAATAAAACTTCTTGTCCCTAGTTCTCATAAGGAAACAAGTCCATTCCATTCTATTGGCTAATGGTGATGTCACTATCCAGATAAAAAATGACAATGCAGTCATCTTAACTGGATTTGAGGTAAGGAAACTACTTGAATTTAGGGGTAAGCCATCAAATTCAAGGAATTATGCTCATCCCGTTGAAGATAGGATGCCTCCCAACATGTTTTGGCATGCAAGATTTGGGAACCTTCACTATAGCAAATTTTTTGTATTATACTATTGGCATGAATACTTAGATGAAAAGTGTGAAGCCTACATCTTGGTTAAACATGTAAAAGAGACATTTCTAAACACATAACGGATAGTGATAGAAAATTGTAGCTAGTTTAATCAGACTTATGTTTTATTCCAATCCTCTCAATTGGTTGTCATAATTACTTCATGTTTTTCATTAATCACTACAACATGATAACTTGGATATAGTTTATAAACATAATATGAATCCTTAGAGACTTTCCAAAAGTTTTAACCATGATCAGAAATGATGCTTAAACATACATTAAGACACTGAGAACAAACAATGGTAGTGAATACACTTCAAAATAAGATTGAATCTTATCTTGATCAAAATGGGATCAAACACCATCTTACATTTGCTTACACTCTACAACAAAATGGAGTTGTAGAAAGGATGAACATAATTGTGATAAATATGTTTCATGTTATGTTGTATTAAAAAGATGTAAATACATACTTTTGGGTGGAAGTAGCTAAAACAACAGTATAAATCCACAACAAATCACCATCAACACCTCTTAAATCCAAGAATCCTTAAGGTATGCCATCTGGTTATCTACCTTCAGTATAATACCTTCAAAATTTTAGATCCAATTTTTACGTGTTGATGCCAAAAGACACAAGAAATAAGTTAAACTACATGTGTCAAAAATGCATTAAATTAGGGTGTATTGAATCCTTTAAGTCATAAATATTATATGATGAGAAAGAGAAAAAGTTTCTTATCATAAGAGAAGTTGTCTTTCGTGATACTACAAAGGACAAAGACCACCTTGATTGACAATTTATTTGACATAACAAGTATGAAAATTTTGATGTTTTTAGGGAGAGTGATTTGTTTATTTTAAATAATTAGTGGGGGACATATAGTTATGAAGCTATTGATTTTCTATTGTCTCTTATACATGATATTATAATTTCCCTAGAATTAGATAGTGAAAATTCATGAAACCTTGAACATGCACCACTAAAATAGAGGGAAAAAAGTGATGGAACTTCAAAGAATGAATTTGAAGCACCTATAAAACAAAACATATGCATAAGTGGGCCACTCAAACATTTAAAAATATGAAACTTGATTAAGTTGGTAAATCATGCACAAGAAGTGCACATGGATTTGCATCACAATTAGACAAGTCCTTCAAATAAATTCAAGATAGAATTGAAAAACTCACCTTGAATGGTTCTCCAAAATAAGAACTCAATATTGAGTTTGATTGAGAACCAACATCATTCAAACACACTGAGAAGTTTGGATCTTAGAGAAGAGTAATCCAAGATGAGTATAGTGCATTGGTAAAAAATGAGACTTGAAAATTGGTTTATCCTCCATATGGATGCAAACCTATTGGCTGCAAGTGATTATAATACAATAAATATAAGACTAATGGTTGACATGACAATCACAAATCAAAGCTTGTTGTTAATGGATATGATTGTAAAGAAAGAATTAAATATAACGAAAGCTTTTCACCTGTAACAAAATAGACCACCATTATGGCCATTTTATCTCTAAAATCTCAAAATGAATGAAAAGTTCACCAAATGGATTCTAAAACTACATTCATGAATGGTGACCTCAAGGAAACTATATACAAGATACAACTTGAATATTTTAAAATAAATGGATAAGATCACATGGTGTGAAAACTAGAAAAAACATTGTATTGTTGAAACAAGCCTTTCAAGCATGATAAAAAAAACTAGTTGAGCACTTCATGAACATGAACTTCAAATATTTTGAGTTTGAAGATGTAAATATTTTAATTAAAATAATTGACAAAAAAAATTGTGTTTATGGTGGTGTATGTTGATAATTTACTCATAACAAGGAATAATGAACAATACACTGCAAAGTTCAAATCAGAGTTGATGAAAAGTTTTGAAATGATTAATATGGGTTAACTTCATTACTAGTTATGTATTGAAGTAATTCAAAAACCTAAGTATTTATTAATCACTAATAAAAGGTACATTGATAACATTATAAGCAAGTTCATAATCTAATATTTTCATTCTCTCAACACTTCTATGGAACAAAATCTCAAAATTCAACAAATTTGGTTGATGCCAGTAAATATAGACAGCTCATTAGAAGTTTAATTTATGTGACCATGAATCAATTAAATATATCATTTAAAATTGGTGTCCTATAAATATTCAATAAACAACTTAGGTATAGTCATTAGAAAACAATAAAAAGCATCATCAAATATCTCAAAGGAACACAAAATTTTGGGCTCAAATACTCTATGGTAGAAGACTTCAAACTAGTTAGGTATTGATGTAGAAAAAATAGGCCAAGTTTTTGGAGGCCATAACTTTTGACCCATAAATCTGGTTGAGGTCTTCCACATGCCAAAACAATCGTATGAATTTTTTTTATTCTTCCCTAAGCCACTCTACTAACTTGAAATTGTTTTTGATAATTTTTGGAGGCCAAATGTGATCATTTGGGGGTCCAAAATTAACATTTAATGATTTTTTTTGGAAATTTTTTATTTTTGTAAATTGTATATTTTTAGAACTAGATGTCAAATTCAATTGAATTTCATCCCATAGGATAATTTTAATATTTAGGTTATTTCAAAAAAAAATTAGTGTTGTACACGCTTGCATACAAAACATACTATAAATAGCAGCAGCTAAAAATAGATATTTATTTTTAGATTTTAATTTTTTTTTTGCATGTCAACTCTAATTAATGAGTTGAGGCTTATTTAAGCATTGGTTGAGTTTGTAATTATTTCAAGTCATTCAATATGAATCAATACAAGTTATTGTTCAGAATATTAGTCTATTAATAATTTTATTTATCTTGTTAATTTTTGGGTTCATTATTTAGTATCAGAGCAAGTTCAAATCATAGAGGAGTAAAAAACAGACAGGAAGATGAGGATGTTTTGAGTAGATAAACCAAACTATAAAATATTTACAAAGGTAAGTTCAAAAATTAACATAGGTTATAACCAATCAACAAAGAAGACAAGGTGGTGATGAAGAAGACACATATTCTAATGAAAAAATTCACCAAGAAGAAAAACAAGAGCAACCACCATCGATGGAAGAGAGGATGGTATGAGATTTAAAAGGAAGAAATAAAATAATGAAGGTTGATGTTTCAAATTATGGAGGTAGTTTAAAACTAAAGGATTTGATAGATTGGATGAATAGCATGGAGACATTCTTCGAGTGAAAAACTATGAGAGAAGACAATAAGGTAAAGTTTGCATGCTTAAAATTGAAAGGTCATACAATGATTTACTAGGATCACCTACAAAAAAAGAGATAGAGAAAATAAAAAAATGATTAAAATGATTATGCACAAACCCTATATCGAAGATTTTAGACTTTAAGGTAAAAATATCACAGTATATAAGAGTGTACATATAAATTCTACAAGTTTTATATATGAGTGGATCATGATGAAATAGAAGAGTAGATGGATGCAAGGTATGTAAATTGTTTAAAATTTTCTATTCAAGATGAATTAATCATGCATATAATATTTAACATGGAGGAGGCTTATCAACTAACTTTGAAGATAGAAGAAAACTAAAATAGACAAGATTTTAGAAGAACATCTATTGATCTAAGAAGAGTTAGATCCCCTAAAATAAGGGAATGAAGTGGGTTTAATACCACCAGAGATGGTTTTAGTGCCAATAAAGATGAATCATCATGTGGTACAGAAAGACAAGATGATATTAGGTAGGGGCTTCAATACTAACAAATAGGAAGAGAATTTTAGTTAAGATAAGCTTATAATGGTGCTTTAGGATGGTTTTTGAATCAACGCAGATCTTATGTCTGTTATAGATGTCGATAAAAAGGGCACAAAGCATTTTACTGTCCAAACTATCGAGATAAAAAAAGGAGGCAAGAAGATCACATAAGGGTAAATCTAGTTGAGGCTAAAATAAAAGAGTGGAATAATGAGGTTACAATAGCAGATGTTGGAGAGAATATCATGATGAGATGAACCATGATCACTCTAAGGAAGGATAAAGTGCAGAATAAATAAGGTGGTGATTCATGGTTGCGATCAAATATTTTTTGAACAATAGTTACTTTAGTTGGAAAGATATATAATGTAATTATAGATGGTGGTAGTTGTGAAAATATGGCTTCTAAGAAAATGATTGAGAAACTAAATTTGTAATGTGAAAATCATCCAAATTCTTATTGTATTTCATTGTTTAAGAAAGGGAATGAACTTATAGGAGATAAAAATTTCTTTATTAAGTTTTGTATAGGAAAGATTTATAATGATGAAATATGATGTGATGTTATTTTGATGGATGCATGTCATGTTTTATTTGAAAGACCGTGGAAATTTGATAGGAAAGTAATTCATGATAAAAAAAAATAAGTACACTTTTTGTAAAGGTGGTACAAAGGTAATTTTTTTACCTCTTAAAGAGGAAGAGAAGATAGAAAGCATGCTCTTTACTAAAGAATTTATTCAATATATGAAGGTAGTAAGTTATTTTTATGTATTAGTAGCAAAGAATGAAAAAAATAAAAATTGTGCTAATACCAATATAATCAACAAGAGTGTTATAAGAATATGTAGATGTTATGCCTGATGAGTTACTAGATGGTTTACCATTGAAGAGAGATATAAAACATCACATTGATTTGATTCTAGGATAAACTCTACCCAATCAAATAGCTTATAGGATGAGTCCAATAAAACATGCATAACTAAATAAGTAGGTTACTGAATTGGTAAAGAAGAAGGTGATAAGGGAGAGTACGAGTCTTTGTGAAACACCATCTTTGCTAACTCCAAAGAAAGATGAAGTATGGAGAATGTGTGTGGATAGTAGAGTAATTAATTAAATTACAATAAAGTATAAGTTTCTTATACCTCATTTAGATGATATGATGGATGTGCTTACAAGAGTAAAATATTTTACCAAAATTGATCTAATCAATGGTTATTATCATATTTAAATTCATGAAGGAGATGAATGAAAAATTATATTCAAGACTAAGGATGGATTATATGAGTGGAAGGTGATGTCATTCGAATTATCAAATCTCCTCACACATTTATGAGAGTGATGAATACAATACTATGATAATATATTGGTAAGTTAGTGGTTATTTATTTTGATGATATTTTGATCTTTAGTAAGACTATATAAGAACAGTTACAACATTTGAGAATGGTAATGAATATGTTAGGAAAGGAGAAGTTGTATGTAAATTTGAAGAAGTGTAGCTTTAAGAAAAATAGTTTGGTATTTTTGAGATTTGTAGTTTTGATAGATGGTATGAAAATCAATGAAAAAAAGATAAAGGCAACCGTTGAGTGGCCTATTCCAAGAAGCATTGAAGTGTTAAGAAGTTTCCATGGTTTAACAATTTTTTATAGAAAATTTATTAAAAAATTTAGTAGTATTGTGGCACGAATAGTAGATTGCATGAATAGAAAATAATTTACAAGAACTAGAGAAACCATATAAAGGTTTGAAATTTTGAATAAAAAGAATACAGAAAGACCAATTTTAACATTACTGTATTTTAACAAAGTGTTCGAAGTTGAATGTGATGCTTCATTTATGGGAATTTTTGTTGTGTTGAGTCAAGAAAGAAAGCCAATAGTATATTTTAGTGAGAAATTGAATGAGGTAAGAACAAAGTATTCTACTTATGATGTTGAATTCTATGTAATTGTACAAGCATTAATACATTGGATGTGTTATTTAGTGCCTAAGGATTTTATACTATTTATAGATCATGAGGATTTGAAGTATGTGAATACTCAAAAGAATTTGAATAGTAGGCATGAAAAGTGTGTTTATTTCTTATAGGTGTATAATTTTGTGTTGAAACATAAATCAAGAAAATAAAATCAGATATCCAATGCATTGATTAAGAGGGTAGCATTATTAACTACTATGGTGAGTGAATTAGTTGGATTTGAAGCTATCAAAAAATTATATGATATTGATCCATATTTTAGCAAGGGAGTTTAGAAGTGAAAGAATCCATTAACATGTGGGATAGATGCTATTAATGATAAGTATCTTTTGCAAGAAAGTTATATCTTCAAAGGGAAACAATTATACATTCCAATTGGGTCTCTAGGACACAATATAGTAAGAGAATTACATAGTGGTGGTTTGGCTAGACATTTTGGTAAGACGAAGACATAGCTCTGGTGGAAGAATAGTATTTTTAGTTAAATATGAAGAGAGATTTGACAAGGTATGTTTCAAGGTACAAAATATGTCAGGTAGCTAAAAGACATGCATAAAATACTAGACTTAATAAGCCATTACTAACTATAAGAGGGCCATGGATAGATTTGAGTATGGATTTTGTATTGGGATTACCAAACACATAAAGAGGTAACGATTCAATTTTTATTGTTGTAGACAATTTTTATAAAATGGTTCATTTCATTACATGTAAGAAAATCAATGATGCCACTAGAGTTGCATAATTATTTTTTATGGATATTATGAGATTCTATGGTGTTCCAAAAACTATTACTTCAGATAGGGACAAAAAAAATTTAAGTCATTTTTGGAGGATTTTAAGGATGAAGATGGGTACTAAGCTATAATTCAGTAGTGCATATCACCAAGAAAAAGATATACAGATAAAAGTTATGAATATGAGCTTAGAAAATTTATTGAGATGCATAGTGGGAGAGAAGCCAAAGCAATGTGACTTGGCTTTACCATAAGTTAAATTTGCATATAATAGTTTAGTGAATAGATCAACAGAAAAATTGCATTTTCATATTATTTATATGGAAAATCTTATGGGCATTTTGGATTTGGTACAATTACCAATTGGAAATTGAATAGTGATGATGCAAAAGCGTTTGCAAAGCATATACAGTAGTTGTAAGGAGTAAGAAGAAAGTTGTAGGAAAGTAATGAGAAATAGTAAATGTCAGAAGAAGATCCAAGATATTTGAAGAAGAGTTGGTAATGTTTTACTTGAGGTAAGAGAGATTTTTAAAAGGCACATAAAATAAGTTGAAGTACAAAAAAATTGGGTCATAAAGATTTGTGAAGAAAATAAATGATAATGCATATGAGCTGAGTTTACCATAGAATTTTGATATAACTATAGTATTTAATGTTTTAGATTTATATGAATTCCGTGGAGAAGATAGTGAAAATGACGAAGTGAAGTAAATTGGAAATAACAAATTTCAAAGTAGAAGAACGAAAAAATAGTTTAAGTTTTAGATATGAAGAAAATAAACACAAAGCAAGGGAATTATAACATGTATTTGGTGTAGTGGGAAGGATTGTGGCAAGAAGACAACACTTGGATTATAGAATGAGAGTTGAAGAAGATTGATAAAGACAAATGATAGTAGTATAATAATTCCAACTCGCGGGTACTGAATTATTTTTAACCAGAGGAGAATGATGCAAAAAAATAGGCTAACTTTTTTGAGGCCATAACTTTTGACTCATAACTCTGTTTGAGTTCTTCCACACACCAAAATGTTCACATCAAAAAGTTTGATTCTTTCCTAAGCCACTTTATCTGCTGAAAATTGATTTCAATATATTTTTAAAGCTAAACATGATCATTTAGGGGTCCAAAATTAAGATTTAATGATTATTTGGGGAATTTTTTATTTTTAAAAATTGTATATTTTTAGAACTAGGTATCAACTTCAGTTGAATTTTTCCCATAGACTTATTTTAATATTTATTTTATTTCAAGAAATTTTTAAATCCATGTGTGCTTACATTCGAAACATACTATAAATAAAGGTTTCTAAAAATAGACATTTTTTTTTAGATTTTTGACTTTTTGAATTTTTGCATCTTAACTCTACTTTTCAAGTTGAGGCTTATTTAAGAATAGATTGGGTTTGTAATTATTTCAAGTCATTAAATATGAATCAATACAAGTTATTATTTAGAATGTTGGCCTATTGATAATATTATTCGTCTTGTTAGTTTTATGGTTCATTAGGTATTCAGATTTTAACTATGCTAGTGTTCATGAAGATGGAAAGGCCATCTCAGGTTTTCTAATGACATTGGTAATAACAATTATAAGCTAAAAATATAATAAAAAAATAATGCTAGAAATTGCATCAATAGAAGTAAAATAGATAGCTTCTTCAAAGGCAAATAAAAATATCTTGTGGTTCAGAAAGGTTATTTTTATTTACAAGATCAATAACTTTCGTCAACACTTCTCACGGTTGAAAACATTTATGCAATCCAGATGGAAAATAATCTAGATTTTTAAGACCAAACAAAACATATCAATACTACGTTTCATCTGATTCAATGCTATGTGAAAGATGACAATGTCAAGTTTCATTGTTGCCCTACAACAAAGTTACCAACAACCATCCTGACAAAAATGCTTAGAGGAGAATTTTTTAAAGATGAATACTTAGTATGACAAAGACCCTTAAAGATTAATAAGAGGATGTAACAATATTATATATAAATTTAAGTTGTCTTTTATCTCTTTAAATTGATTTTGTTTTATTTAACAAGTTATTTTTTTATTTTTATAAAATAATGAAAGGTTTCTTCAAAATATGAAGTCAACAACTACTTTAATTTTATAATTTAATATTTAATTTTCTTTTTAATTGAATCAAAAAAATATAATTTCATTGTCATTCTTTCAATATTATTCTACCCTATCATTTAATGATTGATGTTTTTAGTTTTTAATATTCACATATTAAAAAAAATTACATTACTTTTTATAATTTTTTAAATTATTATTATTTATTTTAATAAATGAATAAAATAAATCTAAAATTTATATATTTTTAACATCTTAATATGTAAAATAATTAATTATACTTAATTATTTACTGTTTATATATATATATATGAGTTGAACGTAAAGAGGAGACATTGGGCATATTATAATTTACATGTTTGATATTATAGATTATGGATTTTTTTAATTGAAATATTATCATTTTACTTTATAGCCTTTTTTTAAAATGACATGTTTATAAACATGATGAAAGGTTGTAGACAGCTATAAATGTTGTTTATATATATTTTTATAAAATTATAAATATAAAATATAAATAAATATATTTACTTTTACATTTGAAAATGACGCACAGATTCAGATATTTGTGTAATTCTGCTCCTGTTATAATATGCTATCAAAAAGAACTGCTCGTAACTTAAACATTGTTTTCAAGAGGATAAAATGTATAAAGCATGTCATTTGAGCATATAATTAAAGAAACCATTCTTCTTGAACTATATCTTTGCAAATTAATAATGATGCAATGAATGCATGAAAACGTAATTATCTGCTAAGCACACAAGAAAAATGCATCCCTCACAAGAAAAATGCATGCCTCTCAATTCCTGCCGCCAGTGTCATTATACTTTTTCAAAGGATTGGAGCACAATATTACTGACTCCAGATTCCACGAAGAATGTATGAGATAGTATTCAATATAAGGCCTCCTAGATTTTATATTTTTCAATACTAGAGCTATATTAAGTTTGGTATTGTGTAAGAGTGCACCGATTCATTTTTTATTAAACACAGCAATGAAAAAACTTTAAAACCTTTCCGCAATGCAATGGATTTTAATAGAAACTCACCAAACATTCAAGGCCATAAATTGGAAATAACAAACACTAACATAAATCTCAGATAATATACCCCACCATTTAATGACAACTTTCAGAAAGAGACCAGTTAGTAATTCGCACCAAATGTTGTTAGGAGTCATGACCACTGAAATGATCATTGCAATTTTATTTTATTTGTTTAATTTTTGACAATTGAAAATTGTATTTTATATAATGAGATTGTGTAATTTTTGGTGATATGAAATTGAAATTATAGTAAAAAGAATAACATTAATGTAATTTTTATGGTTGTATTTTTATATAATTTTAGTTGATATGCAAGGTATAATATGTAAATATTCTATCAAATATATTAAATTAAATTTAATATATTATATTGGAGGTGCTTCCAAAATAGAAGGCGTTTATATTTTTGAAATAAACCAAAATTCGTCAAAACCAAAATTACTTCTTATTTTATTTCATAGCATTAAACTCAATTTTATTAATCATTTTTTGCTCGAATATTTGACAGGACTGTTGATAGCTATTAAATTGTTGACACCGCTTCCCCATTCTTTTATTTGTTGAGGGTATTGAATGGTTGTGTCGTTGCCGTGTATGAGCTATTAAGTAACTGAAGGCCATTAAAAGCAATTAAACACTGTTAAAATCTTATACCACCGCCATGCTCTATTATCTTACCTCCACCGTTTCTGCATCCATAGTAAGATTCAACCGTGTGGTCATTTAAATCTCAACATGGAACAGCAGGTTTGAGGTCTCAACTTAAAGAAACAAATGTGTGCATTAGGTTATTACTTTATTCTGTGTTGATAGTATTTTTGGTGCATTTGCGTGCCAAATATCTTATTCCATAGGTATTTATATCTATGGTCGGTATGGTGTAGTTGTGGTAATTCATCAAACATGTCCTCACGTGTAAATTCTGGTTTCATGTTGTCTGCTGCAGGAGTGATGTACACCGTGGCATGCATTTACAGTGACAAGGAATTATCTTAAAGAAATATCATGAGCATCTTCCGTAGGGTTTGAGACGCCTCATAGTTGGGCGCAAAATTTAAAAAAAAATCTAAATCTTCCAGCTACCAACGAATTTGTAGAAATTTTAGCGTTACTTTATTCGTCATCCATCTATATATTTTTATTATGCACGTTAATCTCAAATGGAAAGCATCTGACTAGTCTTCGAAGAATATGTAAATTATTTGAGCTATATTAAAAATAGATCACAAAAGAGCCCCGAGAAAAACATAAATATGTATCTTATATTCCTTAGAAAGGAGGCTTCGTACAAATCTTAATCAATAAAAGTACTCAGAATGGCCACATATTCGTCTACTAGCCGTGCGACACACACATGTATACCTTAATAATATCTATGATAACCTTGAGCCTCCTGTCTAAAGAAATGTAAATGTAAAACGGAGAAATTACAACATATTTTTTACTGGGTGAGTTAGACGAGGGTGGGTGTGCTGTGAGGACAAGCGCATGGATTTGAAAATATTGGTGCAATGCATATATTAGTATAGTGAATGTAAATAACCGTCATGTGCATTCTTTAGAAAATATGGTAAATTTTTTGAAAATAAATAAATAGAATAAAACCAATATAAATTTAATTAATTATTTTTAATTTAAAAATAAAATATTTATTTAGAGTTTAAGATTATTTAATTATCAAAAGGTAATAGTAATAATAGTAATAATTAGAAATAATAAAAATTTAAATTATAGATTGGATGTCAAATATATTAATATCTCATATGCCAACTTCTTAATTTGATGTTTCTCTTTAGATAAAATATATATTTAATTTGTAATATTAAATTGTATATTTTATAACATATAAACTTTAGAAATAACAAATTAAAAAAATATATAAAAATAAAATTAACTTAAAATATATAAGAAGTTAATATAATATTTTTGAAAGAAATAAAAGAATAAATAAAACTTACATTATTATAAAAATTATTTATTTGAAAAAAAAAATACAACACAAACACAAACAAATAAACAAAAAATAAAAGGTATTACTTAGACTTAGTAATAGAAGCAATGTTAGGTTTATTTATATTTAAAATATTTCTACGATTTTATATTTATAAATGAACGAAAAAAAAGTTTGAAAATAAAAAAATGAAATAAAATAAGATAAAAGACTTTCATTGCGACCAAAATTTTGATTAAGTTATATAATTTTTGTGGTTTTAATATAAACTGGTGGCATTAGTCATTGTTACTATCAAAATTTAAAATATAATTTTTATTTGTACACATAACACTTATTAGACATGTATGTATAAAAGACATAAACTATGCTCCACCAAAACCTCTGCATAAATTGTGCTCATATTTATTAGCTTTCACATTTTTTTGGGTATGCTACAACACTACTTTCATCAAATGGTTTCAAACATGATTGTAAAGAATTCATTTTGGGGTGGTTGGAGGAATTAAACATGTCAACAATTTTACTCAAAGTAACTAAGTAGGGGGGTTTTCCTTCCTCTAATAAATAATTAGAAGACTCGGGATATTTTTGAATCATTTCTTTATTTTAAATGAGATATTTACATCCCACAGTTTAATATAAGTATGGATTTAATTGAGTCTTTCTGAGCTTAAATTTAATGCACAAAGAACGATATGTTTATTTGACTTTTTCTGAGTTACAATTTAATGCACAAAGAACGGTAAATTAACAGTAAGTATTTTTTGTTAGTCTTCTATGTGGCCTTTGGGATTTCTATCTTTCTGTTGTTGTGTAAGTTAACATAAAAGTAATTTATGTAATATAAGTGAAATTTAAATAGATAAAATCATTTGAATATTTTTTTAATGGAATTTGTTTCTGTTTTATATTAGAACATTCAAGCTTTTTCAGTCAATTATAATGGATAATAATAGATAACGTAGTGTAGGAATCCACACAATCTAAATAGTAAACCCGAAAAACCACAAATTCTAAATAATGAACAAATTATAGAGATATAAGCTTGTGAATGTATGCTAAGATAGAAATATAAACCGTATGTGATCTAGATTCCATATCTCCCTTTCTCTAGAACGTACTTGAATGCCAAATTTTCTTGCTATTTATGTAGTAAATGGATTACTTGGTATATTCATCTATGTATGTATACGTATAGTAGATACATGATATATAATTGGATGGATTGTAGATATACTCTTATATTTAAAGCTTGAATACCATTGTTTCTTGATAGTTATGAATCTCAAAAAACTTTAATGGTTTTCGTTGATCCGAAACAAAGGTACAAGGTAATATATACAATTAGTTAGTTTTTCTAGAAAGATGCAACAGTATAATATCTATTTATATAGTTCTAGAAACGTTATAAAAATAATGTAATATCTATCTAGGCTATGCTATTATTTTCATTGGAGAAATCTAGAGGATTCTAAGACAATGTTGCATTGTCATTCCTGCCTTATTACATTATTTTTATAAATGTACTCCCTAAAAATTTCAAGTTTTACCTTTCCAAGAGATTTGGTAAGGATATCTCCTATTTGTGCATCTATAGGGTAGTATTGGAGCTAGATATGATGATTTAAAACTTGTTCATGAATGTAGTGACATTCTACCTCTATGTATTGTCCTTTCATGATAAAAAAATATTTTTAAAAAGTTTTAACACACCTTAATTGTCACAATGAATGATGGGTGTCTTCTTTTCTACGTAGCCCATATTTGGTAATATGTAACATAACCATATTGCTTCACACACAGCTCCACATGCGATGCAATATTTTGCTTCTGTGGATGAAAGAAAAACTACTATTTGCTTCTTACTAATCCATAATAGTGGTCCGGATCTAAGATGAAATATGTATCTTGATGTTGACTTTATGTCATCAATAGATTTGACGTTGTCCAAGTCTGTATATCCCTATAAGAAGAATTGGGTATTCTTCTTGAACTCTAGACCATACTCAAGTGTACCTAAAACATATCTTAAAACATGGTTTGCTGCTATCCAATGACATTTCTTCAATTCCTACATAAATCTGGAGAGATAACTCACAACAAAACATATTTCTAGTCTGGTGTAAATCAAGTAGATGAGACTCCCGATGCGCTGTCTATATAAATTTTCATCTACTTGAGGCGAGTCCTAGAATGAAGAATGTTGTAATCCTTTCACCATTGGTGTTGAAAATGGAATATAATCTAACATTATGTACTTTTCTAGGAGTGTCTTGGCATAATTGATTTGGAAGATAAAAATGTGATTCTATTTCTGTCATATCTCTAAGCCAAGATAATAGTGTAGTAGACCCAAATTAGTGATGTTGAAGGATCATTGGAGGTCATTCTTCACAATATCAACCTGATCTTTTGAACTTCCTTTGATCACAAGATCATTTACATACAGAATAAGAATGATAATTTTTGTTCCAACCTTATTTATACAAAAGTTAGAATCTAAGGTGCTAAGATTAAAACCATGCTATAAAAGGTGATAATCTATTTTGGTGCCCCATGCCCTAGGAGCTTGTTTCAATCCATAAAGATATTTGATGAGATGACATATGTTTTTAGGATGTTTTTCATAAATAAATCCTTTTGGTTGGGTCATTTATACTTCTTCCTTTAGATCACCATTAAGAAAAACACTTTTAACATCCATCTACTAAATTTTCCATCTATTTTGTACTACAAGTGCATAAACAACTCTGATGGTCTTGATCTTTGTAGTGGCTGTAAAGGTTTCTTCATAGTCAATGCCCTCTTTCTGAGCATATCCCTTTGATACTAGTTGTGCTTTATGTTTATCGATAGATCCGTCAGCCTTATATTTTGTTTTGAAAACCCATTTTCAGCCTATGTGTTTCTTTCCTATAGGCAGATCAACCAGTTCCCAAGTCTAATTCTTTATGAGTGAGTCATAGTCAACATTGATTGCTTTCTTTCAATAAGGATGTGCTAATTTTTCATGAACATTTTTAGGTTTGGAGCTATCAACTATTGTACTCATGAGTGCAAAATTCACCTCATGTCTTGTCTAACTCCTTGTTCTAACTCTGGATGAAGTATGTGAGTCTTTACTAGTTCCTAGTACCTAATTTAGATGAAAACTCTGCTAATGTTATGAATAACTACTTGGTGGATGTAAAGAACTATCTGGTGGATGCTCTAAATCTCTAGGATTAACATATAATTCTCTTTGTAGCTCTCCTTCTTGGCGAGAAGTCTCCTCATCATTTGACTTAGGAAGTAATAAGTTAGATGTGGTCGGTATTGATTAACCATAATGTATCTCAAATAATGATTCATAAAATACCACATCTCTACTTTCATAGATTTTCCTTGATTTAAGATCCTTGATATGATATGACTTTGAGGTTAAGCTATAGCCTAATAGGATGCACAAGAGTGTTTTGGACTTGATTTTATTACTCTTTTTAACTGGTACATAGATATATGTTGTGAAACTAAATACTCATAAATGAGAAATAGATGGATTTATACCACTCCATACCTCTTCAGGATTTTTTTCCTTCAACATTTTTATTGGTGCCCTATTAAGAAGATACACAATTATCTAGACTACTTCTACCTAGTGATGCATGAGCATCTACAATAGTTCAAATTCTAGTGTGAAAATTAGCTCTCATCTTGTGACTGTCTAAGGGAAAATCTTGATTTAGCTTCTAGTCCTCAAAATGAGTTTTAATGATTGAAACCTTTGAAAAATTTAGAATTTGACCCTTGATGATGTTATAAAATAGTTGGAAGTGGTTGCAAGGTCATAAAGTATGGATAAGTATGGAAAAGAACAATTGCCAAGTGGATCCTAGGTGTATGTGAAGGAAAGAGCATAGGCCAAATAGGAAAAGTGAATTTCTCCAAAGAAGTGCACTAAAAAATGATTGATTCACTTGTAATAAGATAATGGGTATCTGGAATGATGCTTGGTTTTCTTAGAAAGACTGTACATCACTTTGGATAATGGGTTTTGCACTAAAGGAGGGCTAATTGGAATAGGGCTTAAAGAAGAAAGTATAATTCCATACAAAGTAACCTCAGCATATTTTTATGTATGTTATAGAAGGGCTTAATGGGTATCCATAAATGGTTTTAATTTCATGATTGAGTTAACTGACAAAGAGTTATGGCCAATAAATAGGGAAAATAGGGCTACAAGGAATGCTTGACTAATAGGCATGTAATTTGAAGTTAGCTCAAAATATGATGGTTTCAGAGCTGTACAAGGCCAGGTTTCATCATTTCGTATCAGATCTTGAAGCTCTTGTGAATTAGCAATTTGTTGATGGCTATGATTTCTAATGAGTTGTTACAGGATTTGGCGAGAGGATCAACAGGACAAGCACTAGAAGACCTAGGCAGAAAAGGTATGAGTTATTGTGTTGAGAAGCAATCAAGTGAAGGGAGTTTCAAGTTTAGGCAGCCAAGCCATTAAGGCTTAAGAAAGGAGAAGAAGCCAAGGAAGGCTTAGTGAAGATTCAAGAAGAAGCTTGGATAGTTTACCAAAAGACTAAGGCGAAATAGACTTAGGTGAGGTAAATGATGGAGTTTGAAGCTTGGAGAGCTCAAAAGTAAGATGAGAAAGTGAATGCTCAAGAAGAAGATGCTTGGATTTGTGATTTGAGTTTGATGAAGTAATGTATAACAAGTTGCTGCAGGATTGAGAAAAGGATCAAAAGACTAGGATGCAAAAGGCCTAGGTGAGATCAAGGAGATTGTCAAAAGACCAGTCGAGAAGAAAAGGCTTGGGTGAGACAAGGGATCAAGAGACCAAGGTGGAAAATACTTGGGTGAAGATCTCAGAGATGGAAGTGTTATTGAAGGCACTACAGAGCAGCAAGGTACATGAGGGCACCAAGAAGAAAGCAAGCATCAAAGGTATGGACAATTTTGTACTTGATAAAGAAATTGATAATTTGAAGAGATAATTAGCTAAGGTTAAAGATGAATATGAGTCTTGGATGCAGATGGATAAGCAAGCATGGGTATGGCCAATAAAGAAGAGGTTGAAGTGGCCAATAGATCTCCTAGTGAAAAGGAGAAGAAGGCAAAAGAAGATTGCCAAGAAGAGAGAAGCCCATAGAGGCTTGAAGAAGATAAGAAGGTTGCCAAGTGAGCAGGAAGAGGAAGAAGTTGAGAAGAAGGTTCTCATTGAGGAGAACAAGAGAGAAGAAAGAAAAGAGGAAGTGCCAAGAAGAGCACTTGAGAAGATAAGAGTCTTGATGAGGAGAGCACTCATAGGGACCTTGTGGTCTCTTGTTTTTATTTCTAATATTGTTTTTACATGGGTAATTGCAGTTATGAGCAGCCTTGTGAAGTTCAAGAGAATGGCCTTGAAGAGTGAAGAGATTGGTGCAAGAGAAGACACCAAGTACACAAGTGAATGTGTAAGAGAGAGAAGTAAGTTTGCTGCTATTGATAAGGAAGAAGAAGAGATGCATTGGTTAATGCATAAAGGAGGTGTTGAAGAACCCATACAAGTAAGAGAAGAGGTAGAAGATGAAGCTGAATTTCATGATGCCATTGAAGGCCAAAAAGAAGAAAGAGAGCAGCCAAGTACAAAGGGAGAGAAAGATTGCTCCATGGAACAAGTTATCAAAGAGGTAAATGAAGTGTTAAGACCTGATTTTGATTGTTGTTATGAGCATGAAGCTGCTAATGTATAGGTGCAAGAGTTAAAGAAGATGATAGAGCCCTCAAAAAGAGAATTTAAGCATGGGTATGTGATGCATAAGTGGTGGAAGAAGCAAACTCCCAAGCAAGAGGAAGTGCTGCTACAAAAGCATGGTTACAAGATGCCTAAATGGCTTGTGAAGTCAAATGATAAGAAGAAGAATCAAATATGGGTGCCTAAGAAGGCAAAGAGTGAATATGTAAGTGTTGAGACAGCAACACCAAGAAGACAATGGAAGGGGATTGAAGGTGATTCTAGCAGCCAAGAGAATGAAGGTAAGAAAGAAAACTACTCAAAGAATAATGAGGTTGAGCATGAAGATATAAAGATGAAAGGTAAACAATTTGTTTGTGATGATGTTTCTGAATCCTTCAATGATATTTTCATGAGAAATGAAAGATGGAAAGTGGTTGTAAGGACTAATATGCAGCAAGGAGAGAGTTCCAAATGGATGGATGATGAGGAAAGGGAAGAGTATACAGCAAAGCAATCAAGATGGCTTCAAGCAGAGATTGAAGAAAGCAAGGAGACACAAGGTAAGGGTGTTTCAATTGTATTTGATGAGTATATTGATGAAGAAGTTGATTTATGTGAAGACAAGCTAAGAAAAGATGAGATAAGAGATAAAGGGCAAGTAATCCTTGTGTGTGATCAGCCCAAGTTTGATGAAGAGAATAGTGAGATAGATGAGATCTCACTAAAGGAAGAGTTGAAGATGTTAGAGGAGCTGTTTGGTAATTTAAGAGAGATGAAGGAAGGTACATGCCATGGTGAAGGCACCATTAGGAAGAATGGAACAAGACAAGAGCAAAGCAAAGAGGCAAAGGCAGTTTTGATCAAGAAAGAAGAGCATGGAGGCAGCCAAGAGGCTTCATGGCCTAAATATTTTGATTCTAAGGTGGCTTTGAATGTTTTGTATGCAGGTATGAAGATTGTTAAGGTGAATGACATACATGAGTCATTGGAGAAGCTTATGAAACAAGAAGAAAAAAAAGAAGATCTAAAAGATATGTATGAAGATGAAGAAGCATGGAAGTGGGAGATGGCAGCTGAGACAGAGATGAGGAGAAGAACATACCAGAAGAGGAAGAATAGCAAGATGAAGGACAAAGACAATCAAAGACAAAGACAAGCATTGGCATTGACAACAAGACTGTGGGATCCAGGCATACAAGTGAAGACTAAAGTAAGGAGGAAGCATGACATTTGAACTAAGGTTCAAGTCTTTTCTAGAGGGAGAGTATGATGCAAGAGCATCTACAATAGTTCAAATTCTAGTGTGAAAATTCAATTTTTGGTTTTCCCTCCAAATTGTGAGATTTCAAAATTTCACCTTGAAAGTAAAATGTAATTATCAAAAAGTGAAGGGTAAAAGGTGAAATATGATGGTTAGGCTGTTGAGTAAATCAGGATGAATTGGTTGAAACTATTTTCAACCTTAGAATATTGTTAAAACTTAAAAACAACATTTGTTTGCCTTAAGCCCAATTTGGGCGTAGAAGTTAGAAGGAAGATTCTTGAAAAGAGAGAAAAAAAAAATCATTAAGAAGAGAAGAGGAAGAGTAGAAGAGAGGATGAGAGGGGCATAGAAGTGGAGAAGGATAGAGATGAAAATCCCTCTCATTCAAAGGGACAGAAGATGGAATGAAGAAAGGAGAGAAGAATTAGTGAGGGAGGACCTCACTCAAGAGATGTAAAAGAATGTGAGAAGGAGCAAAGAATGTGAGAAGGAGTAGAGAATGCTTTGGAAGCCATGGAAAATTGATATTGAATTGTAAGTTTATTATTTTATCTAAGAAAGAATGAATTCTTTGTTTCCTATATGGTCTCTTTATGGAATTCTGGTAACAGGCCTGCATATGTGAATGTGTGTATGTATGAAAGTATGTGTGTATGATGATTCTCTAAATAACATTGTGAAAGACTGATTATTTTATATTTTGGGAACAATATAAAGGTGGTATGATGTGATCAATAGGTTTTAAGGAGTTTGGAATGTTGTAAAAAGCCTAAACAGGCCTAAATAGGGTATTCAGGCCTGTAAAACTACAGCGCACTGTCTTAAATCAAATCCACGTGAAAATGTTTATATGAAGTCTAAAATGGTATGGAGATAAGATATATAGGTCCATAAGGCAATTATAAACTTAAGAGTGAAGAAAATTAGGCCCTACAAACCCTCTTGATGTCCAAAAACTCCACAGTTGAAATTCAGGCCTGTAGGTGACAATGTATAGAAAAAGTTAAGAAACTTGTATGTTTTTGCATTGTAAGTGGATTGATCAGGTAATTATTGATAGGGAATATGAATTGGGAAGTCATAAAGGTATTGACATGGTTTTTTATCCTCCTGAAAGTCTATTGATCACACAAAAAGAGATGACAATAATGAACCGTGTTGGCTGTCATAAAAATACAGTCAAAAGACATTGAAATGTTAAGCATTGGAAGGTACATAAGGTTGATATGACTTGGATGATTATTGGAGAAGGTGTAAGGGGTTAAAAAAGACCCTATAAAAGTGATTAGAACCCTTGAAACTATCTAAAACACACCCAACAAATATAATTAGCTCTCAGCCTGTAACTGTCCAAGGGAAAATCCTGATTTAGCTTCTAGTCCTCAAAATGAGTTTTAATTATTTAAACCTCTTGAAACTTTGGAATTTGACCCTTGATGATGTTATAAAACTTTTGGAAGTTGTTTCAAGGTGATACAGTATGGATAAGTATGGAAAAGAACAATTGCCAAGTGGATCCTAGGTGTATGTGAAGGAAAGAGCATAGGCCAATATAGGAAAAGTGAATTTCTCCAAAGAAGTACACTAAAAAATGATTGATTCACCTGTAACAAGATAATGGGTATCTATAATGATACTTGGTTTGCTTATAAAGTCCGTATATCACTCTAGACAAGGGGTTTTGCACTAAAGGAGGGCTAATTGGAATAGGGCTTAAAGAAGAAAGTATAATTCTGTACAAAGTAACCTCAAGAGATTTTTTAGTATATTATAGAAGGGCTTAATGGGTATCCATAAATTGTTTTAATTTCATGATTGAGTTAATTGACAAAGATTTATGGCCAATAAATAGGGAAAATAGGGCTACAAGGAATGCTTGACTAATAAACGTGTAATTTGAAGTTAGCTCAAAATATGATGGTTTCAGAGCTGTACAAGGCTAGGTTTCATCACCTAGTAACATTCTCCAGCTTTTCTGTTGATAACATATAGTCATCCATCTCCATCATGGTACAATTGCATCGCTCAACAATACTAATTTGATGGAGTATATAGGGAGCAGTCAAATTTTGTTTTATACCTTGCTACTTCAAGAATGCCAAGAATTTCTTTGACATGAACTCCCCCCTTGATATGAACATTAGTGAAGTAGAGTTTGTCCTATGTCCTTCACAACTTGCTGATAGAAGATCCATAAATGATGAAGTGATTCACTCTTCTTCTTCAAGAAGAATACCCATGTCTTCTAGGAATAGTAATACATGAATAGCTTGAAGTATTTATATCTTGAGAGTGAATCAGGTAGTGAGCCACATATATCAATGTGAACAACCTCCAATCATTTCTTGACATGAAAGGAGCTTCTTTTAAATGGATCCTTGTGTTGTTTACCTGCAAGGAAACAAGAGAAAATAGGTAAAGAATTGGATAGCTTGGCAATTACAAATACCATCCCTTTAGTAATTAACTCATATAATGAACTAGTAGATAAATGACCATACCGGTAGTACCAGAGGGTAGTGGATTCTATCATTGAGGTAGATAATGATATTGCCAAAGATGAAATAACATCTAGAGTAAAAAATTTATTTTTAAGAAAAGCTTTAGTAGTAAATTTTCCCTTTCATGATATCAGGCAAGTTTTGATGTCATTTTTAACAAGAAATTCCACTTTTAGATTCTTATTTAGTGGCTAGCTAACTGATAAGATATTATACGTTAGACCAAGAACCCATAGTACCTTTTTTAGTATACAATTTTACATTCTGAGAAGAATGGTAGCTTATCTTATTCCTTCCACAATGTACTCTTTATCATCTATAATCTTAACCCGATCTCTAGTGGGTTGGTCCGTTAGCAAATTGAGTAGGTTCTTGTCACCTGACATATGTTTGGTGGCACTATAATCGATCAACCAAATATTTCTTTTGGTCTACGAGGTTTGGGAGACTCGTACCAAGTTTTTGTCTTCATCATATATCTCTTTTTTAAATATATCATCTTGTTGAGCAACGAGATGTCCCTTTGGCTTCCATTAATAGGGACATCTTTTTAATTTTTAAGAATCATCTCACCCTTATGTGATGGTATACACTTGTTTTTTAGCATTATACCAGCATTTGTCTATTGCATGAGTATTGGCTCGACAGATATGAAACCATTTCTTTAACTTCTAAGATTTTTGATGTTGAGACTATTTTTGTTGTTATTGTTTTTGTGGCTACTTCATTGAAGGCCCTTTATGAGACTTATGACCTTGTTGCCTTTTTGAGATAAGAGCTTTATCTTCAAAATCTTCTTGAAATAATTTGATAGGTTCTTCTTACTGAAATGGGTTCACAAGCTCTTCAAATGATACTGATTGTTTGGTGACATTTAATGTCATGATGAACACTCTAAATTTGGAAGATAGTGCTCTCAAGGTTATATGGACCAAGAGATCATCTTTTACCTTCTATGAATGTAGTTCAATAAATGGATTACTTGGTGTTTTCATTACATGGTGATTTCATCTATGTATACTTATAGTAGATACATAATATATAATTAAATGTATGGTAAATCTACTCCTAT
Organism: Torreya grandis; assembly: GCA_037957365.1. Taxonomy (NCBI): domain Eukaryota; kingdom Viridiplantae; phylum Streptophyta; class Pinopsida; order Cupressales; family Taxaceae; genus Torreya; species Torreya grandis. The sequence continues at coordinate 2,025,947 of JARHVA010002471.1, read as the reverse complement.
ATCAAAAGGTTGAAGGACCAATATATCATGGATGTGTAGGTTGAATTATATTATGGAAGTTGTGCATCACGTAAATATAGTTGCATTAATTTTCCCTTACTTTTAGGACACGAGAGAAAAGACTAAAAGATAATTTTAGCTTAGCTATGCTAAGTTTTGAATGACTAGTTTTATAGGTTGATGTTTCCAGGGATATCCAATTGTTAAGAAATAGGGATTGAAAGATGAAAATATTGTATTGTTAATGTATGATGACATCACAAATAACTATTGAAAATGATAAACATGGGGTTGTCATAAACCATCCTGGTGGCGAAGATGTGTATGCTGGGGTTTCTACGGTATGGCAAATTTTTAATAAATTTCCTTTACAATTGTATTAAGGTATGATTTTTTATTTGATACCATATCATATAGGACAATACATGTTCTAATTGTATGTTTTCATGGGTAGAGCCCTACCAAAATTTTGTCTAAATAATTATTAAGGATTAAACTTGCTTTAAATAGCCATTCTTATAATATAAGATTAATGATAAACTATGATGTGTTTTTAGGACAATTGTCGAGACAGTTTATGAAACTAGTTACATCACCATATTGTTGGATAGTCTATTTTTCAAATTGTGATTAAGCTAGACAGTCTGAACATTAAATGTGTATGCATGGGAAATCTTAATAAATCTCAATATTTGTCAAATTAATCAATGTCTGACTTTCAGATGTCATGTTGTGTAATGCTGAGATTACTTTCACAAATATATACATATAGCTTTCAAGCTTCTATGCACGTATAAGCCAAGGGTTTCCAAGGAGAAACCATCCAATCCATGATTAGGGTAGATGAGATTAAATCAAGAAATAACTGAAAATTAGTTCCATTGAATTAATGGGAGATGATCAATTCTATAGATTTCGTGGTATATAATCAAAATATATTAATACTGTACATACGTTACTATTTTTCGTAATGTACATCAAGCATATGATAATATATTAATATGATACTTCTTTTATTATTTATATAATGTAAATCCATTATGGTGTTTTCTTTATTATAATCAATTATGGTTAATGATAAATCGGACTATGAAGTAGAAGTCCTGTGGAAGCGACACATTTAAAAAAAAATATTAATACTGTATTTCTATTACTATTTATATATTGTAAACCCATTATAATGTCTTGTTTACTATAATCAACTATGATTAAAGATAAATCCAAAATACAACCTTGAAGTAGAAGAACTGTGGAGGAAGCACATTTTTTAAAAGAAATATTTTTATGCTCATTTTTTATTGTCATCTTAAATTTATTGTGGGGAGCTGCCATGTTGTAAAAATCTAATTTTCTGGCGATTGAAATACCTAAACATACTATTCATCAATAAACTATTACACCTTACTAATTATCAATAAACTAATACACCTTATTCATAGATTTGGACTAATTAACTAACCATCCATAAAATCCAACCATAATGTTGAAATATTTCTGATTTGTTTTCACCATTAAATCAACGTCACCATATCTCTCTGAATGATATGGTATCAAATCAACTAATTAGACCTTAAAAGAACGTCATCATAAAAGGAATCTTCTTTAAAACGGCCATACCTTAGGTGTAGGTGCATATATATTTTTCCCTGGAGTAGCGGCATATATACTTTTTCTTCCATGATGGTTAATGACAATTCCTTGGTGACGGTTGAAATAGGCATATTTGAAGAATCGTTGCATATGACTACAATATTTAAATATCTTCAATTTGTTTTGTGGGGCTGAAATATTTAAAAATCTAAATATATGAAGATTGAAATACCTAAATAGATTAATTTTCAATAAATTAATATGCATTACTAATTATCAATAAATTAATATATTTTATTCATAAATTCATACTAATTAACCGATCATCTATAAAATTCACCCATAATGTTGAAATATCTATAATTTAATTTCACCATTAAGTCAACATCACCAGATCTCTCTGGATAATATGGTATCAAATCAAATGATTAGACCTTAAGAAGTTGCATATATACTTTCCTCCAAGATCGATAATAACAATTCCACGGTGATGGTTGAAATGATCATGCATTAGGAGTAGTTGTATATACATATTTCTTCTCGGGTGTTATTAAAATATGCATACCTTAGGAGTAGTTTCATTTTTTTTTTAAAAAGATCCCTAGGATGATTAATGACAATTCCTTGGCGATAGTTGAAATCGGCATATCTTAAGAGTAGACACATACATATTTACCTTTAGTATGGTTAATGACAATTCCCTAGTGACGATTGATGACAATCTCTAGGAATTTATATGTTCCTAATTGCACATTTTCATTTCGTACATGATTGGATAGGAAAATCTGTAAATGCAAATAACTTTTATTTCTATCTTTAGAGATGAAGATTTTATAGAAGGCAGAAGTGAGAAAGAAGTAGATAGTGGTTTTAATGACCATATTTTTATTACGTCGGAGGTGTTTGATATGGTGGTCTTCCTTTTAAAACTATAAATCTATAAAATTATATTTTAATATAATTTTTTTGACATAAAAATATAATTAATTGATCTATTTTTAAATATATATTTAAAAAAAAATTATTATATATTTAAATAAAAAATATTCATAATATATATTATAAAATAACACTACATTTAATAATATTATTTTATATTTTTTGATTTTTTATTCATCTAACACTTTCTTTTTGTAATATTAACTGTTTTGAATATTGACATTTATTTTACTATTTTAATTAATATTATTTTTAATACTTAAAAAATTAGATTTATAAATTACCATAAAGTTTGTACCATAGATATGAAGAAAAACATTTATGTGGATTTTTTTAATTGGTTAATATATGAATGTGTTCAAACAAAATGTTTTAAAAAACGTAGATGTATAACTAAAGAACCCGTTCTTCAACTTTAACCTACCCAATTCAAAACAATTCAATGCCTTTGAAATACTCTCAATCAATACATGACAACGTAACGTTTCCTAAACACAAGAAACATGCATGTCAGCCACCATGTAAACCTCCAAACAAAATGGATGTAAAATAGATTGCACGATAAATGTATCTACGTAAGGGTTCCTTCTTTTTTCCAAATACATGGAACTAAACAAAAAATTTCATTGTATTCAGAGTACACTAAAAGCAATTGAGATGGTATTCTCAATAAGAAGGGCGATGGCTTTTAAAAGAATGAAGAAAAAACTCACTTGTGGAAGATACACCTAGCATTCAATGTCGACTTCTGCAAAATAAATTTCGAAAAAAGACTTATATAAACCTGGAAGTAACATATAACATTTAATAATTAATAAATAGTAATCAAACATTGTATTTAATTTTTAAGAATTTTGTGTAACAAAATTATATAAATTTTTGTATGTGATATTAAAACTATTATTCAAAAAAATAATAGTAATATGGATTTTATATTTTTATATTTACACAATTTTAGTTGACAAATTTTTTATATAATTTTAGTTCAGTTTGAGAATAAAGTCTATTGTATGTAATATATAAAAAAAATTATTTTTAAAATTTTATTTATGTAAAATTGTTTGAAAATAATTTTTAATAATATAAAATTAAAATTATTATATAAATTTAATATTAATTTAGTTTTAATAATAATATTTGGGTTGATATATAAAATAAAATTTGATAATATTCAATAAAATAAATTTAATTTAAATTTAGGAAAAGAAATAACTTCTAAGATAATTGAAGAACTATTAATCAATAGTTTCAGCTAATCAACAATATGTTTCCCATAAATATTACTACTTATTCTGAAATCACACAGATGCAACAGACAACTAGTAAATTGAGAATGTATGACATGGTTTCAAAATCACTCACTTTAGGAAAAAGTTGGAGAACAAAAATTACTCTAACTCAATCAGTTTGGTGCAATATGTATAGGACATGGTTTTGCAAGAACTACTGCAAACTAAAAAAATTGTAAGTTCCTTTCCTTCTTTTCTGTTATATTCTTCCTTTGCTCCTATATTGTTTATGCTTCTTATCACCTATCATTTTATCCTGGTTAATGTAATCGTCACTGGTTCCCATTATGTCCCTCCAGCTTCTCCTCTAACGGGGCTTTTAAATTCTTCTGTATTTCTGTCAGAGGTAAAAGAAATGGCTTGTTTTGTAATCAAACAATCGAGATGGAATTTTCAATATGAAAACAAAATTCACAGCAAATGAGATGATATTCTCCATTTATTTCGATTTCTCTGTCATTCTTATCAAAGGATAATAATAATAATAATAATAATAATAATAATAGTAGTAGTAGTAGTAGTAGTTAAATCAGATGTTGCATTTTTCTGGGTACCCAAATTTGACCATGCTTTTCACATATCGAGCCAAACATAAAAGGTGTTCGTTGTTGTTTTGACCAGCTTAGAATTACATTTTGAGGGAAAAGGAATTAGGTTTTCAAGCTAGGCATGAAGCTTGTTTGTTAGTGTTTTTTTCTTCTTTTTGTAAAGATCAATTAGATGAAGTGCATTAAAATAACAAGTTTTTTCTTATTGACTACTTCAAACTATCAACTTCTGCCCGTTTCTGCCCCCACTTAATAGTATGTGAGGCATGAGAGGATTCTTTTGGGCTATTAGAATAGAACTGTAACACCATTCGACATAGTCTTAATTTTTCCATCTCTTCCATTTGGGTCATGAATAGTCTGTGCAAATCAATAAGGCCTCCCTTACTTTTCGCCTTAGATTAAAAGGAAATCGCTTATTTAAAAATGTAGTGTTATTTTGAAGATCTTTGGCATCTATCATATTTCCAATAGAAACACTGGCCTCTTTTAAGTGCCTTTTTCACTTACATGTTTCTGATAGGACTCTTATAAGTGATATCTTTGAAATTTTGGATAAGTCAATCCCTATTAAGATATCCTCTTTTATTCAATGAAATGTTGTGAAAGATTGGAAATGGTTTAAAAAAAGGTGGTTAGAATATATATTGTTCAAATATATTTATTAAAAAATTATTTTGATGTTGTCTTTAGAATGAAACTTTAATTTGAAGTGCGAATGAAACTTCATTAAAATTAAATAAAACAATTTGGAGTGGTCATTTAGAAATCCAAAGTGAATGTTATGGCTCAAACCACTGATTGGAAGCTTCTCTTTCGCAAGTTACCTATTTGCATCTTACAATTCTTTTAGGTTTTTGTCTTGCAATCTTCATGAAATTATCATTCATATTATTTTGAGATATAGATTTTCTAAAAATACATGGGCAGCTGTCCACAATGGTCTTCCTTCTATCTTTGAACACCCATTGTCTTGAAAACAAATAATTGCGAGTGTTAGTATTTCTCATAACATAATTATTGAATCTTTTAGTTTTAATAGATTATCAATTCTTATTAAAAAATAAATGTTTTGTTGTTTTCAACAATTGTTATATTCCATTTAAAACTCGCATTCAAAATTGTTAAAAATAAAAATATTTCAGACATAATCTTTTCAAAATACACCAAAAAGTGTTGCATCCAGCACAATATTGGCTAAAAAATTAAAAAACAAATAAAAAAACTTAGACAAACATTAAACAAACCTTTTAAATACAAAAACAAAATTATGCCTAAACTTGTAATGTCGCTCTTATTACCGTTCTATTGTATCGGTTGTAATTGTTCAGCGCATCGTCTTAGATCTCTATAACATATTCTGTAAAAAATTATTAAATACATATTTATCATAATCCTTTAAAATTTCAAATGGTTTGCTAAAGTGCTCTGTGCAAACTTGATAAAACACTTTCATTCCATTTTGCTACAGTTTTATCTCTTAATTTTTTAACTTTCATTTTAAAAGCTTTTTTTTTATTTTTTTCAATTTCTCTCATTTACGTATTTAGTTATAACCCTTTATTTATTTAAGTAAATGAATCCGTCACTTATTCATTAGTTTTTCTATAAAATTGTTCATTCGTGCATTCGTGCACCCTTTGAGTAAAATTATATAGTGTCTATACTCTTCCTAAACGTTACAATATTTTTAATTTTAAATGTTGACAAAATTACAAATCAATAATAAAATGATGTAAAGGTATATTGTAAAACATCGAAAATTAACATGTCTCCAATTTTAACCATAAGTCTAATGGGTGTACAATACTTTGTTTTATGTAATTAATAGAGCTCTTGGCCTTCTTTTGGTAGTTGATCACAGATACTCTACCACATTGATTCTTGTTATATTAGCCGTGACAACAATTGTACAATTTTTTGGTTTAGATTTATCATATATTTTATTTATTCTCTTTATTATAATTGGTTTATAATATTTTATTAAAGAGGAAGGAGGTTTAGAAAAAAATGTCATATATTTATCTTTATACATTTAATTAACTTTAATTAGATATGATATAATAAAACCATAAATAATTAATATTTTAATCTAGTGTAATAAATGATTTTGAAAGGCTTCTAGGGTTATACCTCAATGGTAAGTAATTGTAACGATGATTATTAGGTTATGGGTTCGAGTCTTGACTGAATTATGAGCGTCAGGTAGGGCACTGGCATAAGCCCAAGGGATTAGTTCATTGGACTCACCATGTGATAGCGTACTTAAGTGTGTGTTAGGTCGTTGGGTCCAACGTGGTAATAATATCATGCCAAAAAAGTTGTTGGACACCATCGATTACCAAAAAAAAATGATTGTGAAAAAGTTTTTTAAAATATCTTGATTTTTGGAGAATCTATAAATAGTTATCATAATCAAATGATATGTTTAGGATAAGATAGTGAGAACCTTAAAAATGTGTCACGGCTTGAACACTTCATAAAAGCATACATTTCATATTTTTGGTAACCATAACCATCAATTCCACATTTATTGAAAATAATAGACAAGAAAAAATGATATGATGACTATTTTCCTGAGGGATGGTGCTCTAAAAACCTTCTTTTAGTATTCTTAAAATTTCTACCAATTAATGTGATTTCTCATCTTTAATGATTAATAAGATATTTAGAATTGTAAAAGATTTGTTTTGGAGCATGTGCTCATGGTTAGCAAGGTCTTTAACACTAGTAATTTATTAGGTCCATCAAGGCCTTCAATGATACATAATATCGAAGGCAACTTATCAAATAAAATGTAATTTAACCAAGTTATCCATTGTGATGTAATATATCTTTAATGTGATTTTGATTGATATAATGAGTGTTTTATAAAGCTTAAATCCTCCAAAATATTGCAACAATAAATTCTATATATTCTTTCATATAATATGCCACTAAACAATTACTTTTATCTTTTTTTCATCCATTTTCACACCATCTGCTAAAACTAGAAATCTCAAAAATACCAAACTATTCTAAATAGACCTGGACTTCTTCAAATTTACATACAACTTCTCCTTTCTTAACAAATCTATTACAATTCTCAAATATTGTAAATGTTCCTTTTTAGTCTTAATGAATATCCAAATATAATCAAAATAAACAATCATAAACTTACCAATATATTCTCATAGAACTATATTCATCACCCTTATAAATGTGCTAGGTGCATTAAATAAAATAAAATACATCACCATCCACTCATATAATCCATTCTTAGTCTTGAATGCAGTTTTGCACTCATCTCCTTCATGAATTTGAATATTATAATAACCACCCCGTAGATCAATCTTGGTAAAATATTTTGCTCCTGAAAGGACATCCATCATATAATCTAAACAAAATATAAGAAACCTATACTTTATTGTAATTTTGTTAATTGATCTACTATCCACACACATTCTCCATCCTTCATCTTTATTTAGAGTTAACAATGATGATGTTGCACATGGACTCATACTCTCCCTTATCACCATATTTCTTAGCAATATAGTAACCTATTTATTTAATTTTACATGTTCTGTTGGACTTATCTTATAAGCTACTTGATTGGGTAGAGTTGATCCTAGAATCAAATTAGTATGATGCTAAACATCTCTCTTCAATGGTAAACCATATAATAACTCATTAGGCATAATATTTGTATATTATTTCAACGCTCTTGTTGATTCTATTGGTATTGACATCATTTATGTGTCTTCATTCTTTACCACTAATAAATAACAATAACCTACCACTTTCATATCTTGGATAAATTCTTTAGTAAAGAGCATTCTTTTTGTCTTCTCTGCCTCTTTAAGAGGTAATAAAACTATCTTTGTACCACCTTTCCAAAAAGTGTATGTGTTCTTTACTCTATCATGAATTAATTTCCTATCAAATTTCCATGGTCTACCCAATAACATATGCCATGCATCCATCAGAAGAACATCACACCATATTTCGTCATTATAACTTTTTCCTATAGAAAACTTGATTAAGCACCTTTTATCTACTGTAACTTCATTTACTTTATTAAAAAATGAAATTAGATAAGTATTAGGATGCTTTTCACATTGTAAATTTATTTTCTCTATCATTTTTTTAGAAAGCATATTTTCACAACTACTACCATCTATAATTACATTGCATACCTTTCCACCCAAAGTACATCTTGTTATAAAAATATTTGATCGCAACCATGCATCAAAATCTTCTTTATTTTTCACTTTTTCTTTCCTTGGAGCAATCATAGTTCTTCTCGTCATGAGATTATCTCCAACATCTGTTGATACAACTTTGATATTCTACTCTTCTATTTTAGCCTCAACTAGATTTACTCTTCGACGATCTTCTTGCCTCCTTCCTTGATATTGATAGTGTGGACACTCAAATTATATGTACCCTTCTTCCTCACATTTATAAAATACATATATGTACACTATTTCAGAAACCATCTTCTAACACAACCCTAACCTCATCCTCTCTAAAATCCCTATCCTCTTTGTTGGTATTGAAACCCTTATCTACTATCGTCTTTCCTTTCTTCACCACATAATGATTCACCCCTATTGGCATTAAATCCATCTCTTGTGGTATTAAACCCACCTCGTTCCCTTATTAGAGGGGATATACCTCTTCTTGGACTAGGAGATGTTCTTCTAAAACTTTGACTATTTTGATTTTCTTCTTCCTTCAAAGATAATTGATAAGTCTCCTACATGTTAAGTATTCTATGCATGCTTACTTCATCTTGAATAGAAAATTTCAAACCATTTACATAACTTGCATCCATCTGCTCTTTTGTTTCATCATTCTTTACTTGTATGGAAAAGATATAAAATTTATCTGTATACTCTTGTATAATGTGATCTTTTTGCCTCAAATTATAGAATCTTCTGTATAGGGTTTGTATATAATCCATAGGAAAAAATTTCTCCCATAGCTTCTTCTCCATATTTTTCCATGAATAAATCTTCTCTTTACCTTTCCTCTGTCTCTCTTTCTATAGGTGATCCCACCAAATCATTAAATGACTTTTCAATTTTGTGCATGCAAACTTTACCTTTTTGTCTTCTATCATTGTTCCACTTGAAGAACTTCTCTGTGTTATTCATCCAATCTACCAACACCTAGTTTAAACTACTTCAATAATCTAGAACATCAACTATGATTCTTTCATTTCTTCCTTCTAAAGACTGGACCATACTCTCTTCCATCAATGGTGGGTGCTCTTGTTCTTCTTCTTGCTAAATTTTTTCATCTTGATCTGTATCTCCTTCAGCTTCATCACCACCTTCTCTTCTTTCCTAATTGGTGTTAATTATTTTTAATTATAGAACTTGCCTCTCCAACTCTTATATAATTTGGTTCATCTGTGCAACACTTCCTAATCCTCTCACCATGTCTTTCCCCTCCAAGATTCATACTTGCTCTGATACCAGATAATGAACCTGAAAAACTATCAAGACAATAAATTATCAATAGGCAAAGCTTCTAAACAATAATTTCTATTGATTCGTATTGAATGACTTGAAATATTTACAAACCCACACCATACTTAAATAAGCCTCAACTCAGAATTAAGATTTTGACATGCAAAATTTTAAAACAATAAAATATTAAAAAAACACCATTTTTTAACAATTACTATTTATAGTAAGTTTCACATACAAGCACACACATCATTAATTTTTTTTGAAAAATAACCTAAATGTTCAAATTAACTTATCGAATAAAATTCAATTGAAGTTGATGTCCGATCCTAAAAATATATAATTTATAAAAATAAAAAATTCTCCAAAAAATCATTAAATGATAATTTCAGACCCTCAAATGATCATGTTTGGCCTCCAAAAAATATTGAAATCAACTCTAAAGAGATAGATCCGCTCAGAATAGAATCAAACTTTTCGATATAATCGTTTTGGCATGTAGAAGAGCTCAAACAAAACTACAAGTTAAGAAATATGATCTCTAAAAGATTGACTTATTTTTTCTATATCATAATGTAACTTGAAATTTATTATAATAATTAATTTATAATGATTATAGTGATGAATGACCTTTTTTTTAATAACACAATAAATCCATTAGATTATTACACAATAAATTAATATCTTAAAAGATCTAATCGAGTAAACAAAATAAAGTTTATAGAATAAAACTCAGACCGACCTAGTAGTTATGAAGGATCTTGAAGATGCAGGAAACTCTTTATTAAGGTCCATGTTTGGATGGGTACCTAATTATTTAGAATAGGGGTTAATTAAGAAATATATTTTATACGTTGTGAAAGAATAGCATATCAATTATAAGATTCCCAGGCCTCGAATAAGCATCATGGTTTTGACTCCCTTTTTCCTAAAAACTCATTTACAAGAAAATTACTGCCAATTATTTGTTAGAAATCGTCCCTGTACTTGTGAACTAAATCGGATGTTTTTGTGTCGAGGTAAGTGAATCTTGGTTTAAATAATCATTGTTGAGGAATTTAATTATATGTTTAATTTGAATAAACAAAGAAGTATAATTATTATTAGTAAGAAAATACTAATATATAATAATGGTTATAAAATTAAAATAGTCTATTAAAATATAGGGTCAGTATTTTTTATTGTTAGTTAAAAAAATTTAATATATAATAATGATTATAAAAATAAAATAATCTATTAAAATCTAAGGTTAATATTTTTTATTGGAAAAAATAATCTAATTCATATTAAAAAAATGTTAACAAAATATAATAATTCAGAGTTTTTAAAATTAGTATAAAATGAAAATATATATTTTCATGTATGTAGTGTGGTCTCAAGAGGAAGAGAGGGTAGATCATTCTTGATAAATTGGGCATTCTAATCAAAAGGCTTAGTTTAAAATAAATTTCGTGTTAACCAACCATCCGATGTGGTATTTGTAGGTATTGAGAGGTGTATGGAAAGAAATAGTGATGTCCCAATAACAATTTGGCTGAACAAAGTTACCCATTACACCATCTCTATGAATAACCAAACCCTTATTCTAGCAACAATCTTCCCATAAGGTGAGGTCATTGAAAAGGAGGGGAGAACTGGTTGTGATTGTGAAAGACTTCTCTAACTCTTAGGTGACAAAATAAAATAGCCATGTACTGGATATTTGAGGATACAGATTATAATACAAAATATACTCCCCTAGTGATTAAAAAACTCATGAAAATACTAACATTTAAACTCCACCTTCTCTACTTAAACTTGAATCTATATAAAAATTGAAAGCATCCCAATTATCTTATCATTAACATAGAATTTAAAAAAATAATTCTCGATTACTAAACATAAAATTCCATTAATTATTATTTTTAAAATCATATTAAATACAAAATACTATGTAAATTTAGTTTTAATAAAAGATGAATAGGTTGAAAAATGAGTTGCATACCCACCTCAATGTTGTAGTTCTAATCAATGGGTCACCTACCAAAAGCTTCATTTGATCACACGTCCTTTGTAGACGGGATCATTTCTCTTCTTAAATATTTAATTTTTCCACTAAAGGATTTCGCCTTCTTATTCAAAGAATGATATTCTTATTGGAGTGTATTAAAAAAAATATTTAATGTCCATTTTTAATGTTTCATACAATTTGATGCTATTGCGGAAATATATGAATTTAAAAGGAGTAACAATGAGATGGCGGGTACCTGTTTTATAGGATACATGGAATGGTCTCCTTGCACTTCTACTATCGATGTCTTAAAAGTTTATTCACATTTGTGTTTCATATGTGTATAGGTTATTCTACTATAACCTTAAGTCATATATTTTTTTTTTAAAATTAAACAAACACGATAATTATCAATATTTTATTTATGTTTTAATTGTAAGTGATGGATGTTCAGATTTATAACTGGAAAAGAGATTTCAAAAATTATATACTAAAAGGTTGGCATAATTTTGTGTAATTTTTTAGATTTAGAGGGTATTTGGGTCATAATAAATTTTGTTAGTTTGTGAACATTTTTACGATTTACATTATATCAAGTATTTTGACAAAAATAATCATGAGCATTATGGGTTCTAGTAATATGAGTGGAGTGACATAAAACATTAAGTGAAATAATAATAATATATTGGGGTAGCTTAAGATTGTTTTACTCTATAATGTATATCCTCTTATTTTATATATACGATGTTTTATATGAATGTCGGAAGTGACCCCTAACTTGCAACGAGAGGTGTGGACTAAAAATAGTCACTTAAATCTCTTACCATTTTAGAAAGAGCATATCTTATAACTTACCTTTTAAAAAAAAAAAAAAAAAATCTTCGTAAATAATGTTGGAAGTTTTTGGTTCTGAAGATGGAAATAGAATGGAAGAAGAGTCCTTCCTTATTTTGGCCTCATTGGATGTGATTTTAAACATATAAATTTGTTAGAATTTATATTTAATTGATTGAAATTTTATAATATTATTAAATGTCAATAAGTCTTAAAAACATTTATGAACTATTTGGAGGAATATAATAAATTTAATATACATATTAAGTAAAATATTACATGAATGTAAACCCTTTTGCCTTTGTAAACATTATCGATAAGTTAATTTTTGTATTTAAAATGAAATTATTTATTTAATATTTAAAAAAATAAGACTAACTTTCATTAATTTAGTTCTTGAAAAATGGTGGAGAGGAGCAGAGGAGCGAGATTTGAACACAGCAGTGGACGTGAACATCCAAGTTCAGAGGAAGGAGGCAACAATGATGATGATGAAGAAGATGTGTATGAAGAGCAAAGAGGAAGCTTAGGGAGGTCGTGGCCTGCTAGGTCCAAATGGAGCATGCGATGGGCTTCAAAGTCTAGGAATTATTTGGGGACTTGGTATTTCAATACATCATTATAAGAGGCACCATTTTAGGTGGGAGAGTATGCTAGACCCAAACATACCCTTCACTACCTGGTAATGAGAGATTATAAAAATGATGACACACTAAGTCCTACTGAAACGACGTGACTTGTACATTTAGTGCACAAGAGATGTAAAGAAGGTTCACACCCTACCATGGAGAAAAGATAAAAGCTATTCATGTAATCCATGGAGAGAGAGAGAGTTATATTTTACCCACAATTGATCAAAATGAGGATTCCATCCTAATTGTTGCTCATAACATTTGGTTCAAAATTTTCTTGAAGGGTGCAAGGGTTGATGTTGTTGCTGATTTGAAAGATTAGGATCTTATTGTTATTACCAAAGGAGGTGATAATTACCACACTAGGAATATCATTATACATAGGAGCATATGAAACTGGATCAGTTTACAACCCTTTCCTTTTTCTCACCATATTTTATTAAGACGGGGTGGGTGTTAGAGGATCCCTTTACCTCAGATTTTTGGTTCATATAGATGCTAGAGAATTCCATACTTTAACCTATTATGTTTTTATGGATGATGGAGGAGTCCATAAATTTCATGCCCAAGCACTATAATTGATCTATTTTATAGGTCTATGTCAAGATGTGATGGAAATTGTAACCTAGTTTTAGGAGGACTCCATCTCACTGAGGATATCTTGTGTTTCATTAGAGTGGATGATAGGGGATTCCACCCTTGCCTCGTCCAAGTTATGGGATATCTCACATTCCCTATAAGAATAAATTTGATTATGGTGGACAAAGGTATCCAAATCAAATCTTGTCGTATTAAAGTGAATGATAGAGGATCACACTCTTGCATCTTCTAGTATACAAGATTTACCCAAGACATTAAGGACATGGTTCATATTTGGCTAAAAAATATTATTTTGTTTCAAGATACAAATATATTATTGAGATCGAGCTAGATAGCTTCTTGTTGTTCTTTAATGTCTATTGGGATTAGTGGAAGTTGAAGACAACTTGTTGTGTCTCAAATGCATACTGGTTCTATAGAAGATCTAGAACTTATTAGATTTGAAGAAGACCTATTGCTTCTAATAGTCTCTTGCTCTACAACAAGGGATGCTTTATTGAAGAGCATCTGTCCTTTGAGTTCTATTAGAAATTAATATCATAGTTTGCTCTAAGGTTGTGGGAACCTTCAAACCCTCTTGATGTAATGGTTGTGTGACACTTAAAATCTTATTGTTATTTTACTAGTCAAAGTTGTGGGATCTTAAAAACCCTCTTGTTGTGCTTGTTATGATTGTGGGAGCCTCAAAACCCTCTTATTGTGCATGGTAAAGGTTGTGAGATCCTCCAAACCATCTTAGTTTTTAGACCATTATTCAAAACCCTCTCTTTGGATGTGGGTCTAGTAATCAAAACCCTCCATTAACCAGTTCATAGCACCGACTTCAAAAGCATTCACCCTATGTGATTAAAAAATTAATTTAGTTCATGAATTATCTTAGAATTTTAAGTATATGTAGGTGAATAAGTATGTTTGAAATTTGTTTATTAGATATATGCTTAAGCCCGCTTCACTTTTTTAATTTTTGAAAGCAATTTGATTGCACTTAAATCTCTCTAGGTTACATTCTTTATATTTTAATTGTTTCCATGATTATAGAATGTTTTTCTTTTTTTGGTTTATGGAATTTAACTTATAAATTTCTAAGGTGTGGAATTTATGAAAATACCTCTTTTCTTTGTAAAAATGAGTTGATTTCTATAATTGATTTGCAAATTTCATGTAGAAAAATATATCCTAATCAATTTTAGTATGAAGTTATATATATTGCCTTTCATTAGATAAATTTATGTATGTATGAGGATAGCATTGTGAAGATTAAAACAAGGAGGAACATCAAGACATGGTTTCTAGTGGCATGGCACACAAAGAGATTGAGGTTCGCATAGTGAAAGGAGAACACAGTGGAGAGGTAGAAATATAGGGAACATGGACTTAGACATAGTTAGGGCATGGGGAGAGATTTTTTAGTGGGACTTTCATGATGTTTTTTGAGGAGCAGGTTCATGGGTGAGCTGTAAAAGGCTTTGTAGAGATGGTGGTGAGGGATGGAAAGAGGAGTTCACCACACTCATCTTTAGATATGAAGGAAACTATAATTTATTAATGGTAGAAGAGGCCAATGATTTATTTCATGCAATAGAGAATGGAGTCTAGGAAGAGAGTTAGGGAAACAGAGGCAGTTAGGGCAAAGGAAGAGGTTTGCCTTTATGAATGCTACAAAACATAGATATTTAGCTTAAGAGGAGAAGGTAGGAGATTTTTTTATGTTTCGGTGGAGGAGAGAAATTTTTTTAGGTGACCATTATCACACCTTAATAAAAATATAGATGTAAGTTGAAATTTTGGTCTAGGAGGAACCTACTAGGTGCTTCTCCTCTCACCAGGTCTAGATTTGGGAAGAAATTGTTTGAAAGTCACTCCAGAAGCATGTACTTTATCATTTGGGATCTGTAGGGGTAAAAACTAAGTTAGGGCTACTGAGTGATAAGTGATAGGGTCTCTAGGTAAATCTTCGCTAACTTTCAGGTTCTTTGAAATACTTTACTTGGTTCCTATTTTTTAAGTCTCGATTTTTCAAAAGCCCAGGTCACCTTTTTTGGAGTTTCTTGGGATTTCCTTTATAATTT